>JAQZBX010014006.1:0-39126 GCA_029593785.1 Cabassous unicinctus | reverse complement strand
ACATATAATGGAATATTTATTCAGCTGTAAGAAGGAATGCAGTATTAACACATGGTACAACATGGATGAATCTTGAAGACCTTACATTGAGTGAAGTAAGCCAGTCACTTAAGGACAAATATTACATGACCTCACTGATATGACAAGCAAATTGAGCATACCCAAAAAGCTAGAGCCTGAAAGATAGGTTATCAGGAGACAGAAAGGGAGTAGAGTGTGGTAAGCTGATGCTCAGACCTATGATAAGGTGAAAGGGGGTGGTTGGGCAGTGGATGGTAGCGATGTTTGATGCAGAGATGTAAGGGGGGTCAATGGTGGTGGGATTTAAGGGGAGTAGGGTGAATGGGGTTAGATTGGACTATCCATAGAACTGGGGGGAGGGCTGGAGGAAGGAACAGGTGGACTCTGGGGATTTGTAGGTATATTATTAAAACTACAATGGTGGGAATGTTCTTATGGCAAATATGACAGGGGAAGGTTACTGGTGCAGAGCGTCAGGGATGGGTGGATATGTGGGATAGGGCGCACCTGGGGCATGCTTCTTTGGAATATTAAAATGTTCATCTTGTCATAGTATGTTATTTCAGTGGGTGGAGACCCATACAATAAACAAGAAAATATTAAACTCCCATTCTGGGGAGTCCTGCTATGTTCTCAATTAGAGGGGCAAGAATCTTTTGAGAACACAGACAGTGCCTAATAAAAGAAAACAGACAAGTATGTCAAACCCTCAATATTAATGCATGTACCTAAGAATCGTATTCTTCAAAAACTGAAACTTGGTGTTTACCATAGGTCCCGAGGGAAGGAGGAAGGAAGAACAGACTAGACGGTACATAGCACATTTTTTAGGGGACTGGAATTGTTCTGCATGATCTTGCAATGATGGATACAGTCCATTATAATTTTTTTCAAAACCTATAAAAATGTATGGCACAAAATGTAATCCATAATATAACCTATTGACCATGGTTAGTAGCAATGCTTCAATATTTGTTCATCAATTGCAACAAATGTACTATACTCATGTAGGATGTTATTAATAGGGGAAAATGTGAGAAGGGGTGGGGGGGATATAGAAGAATCCCCTATATTTTCTGTGTGACTTTTCTCTACTTAAATTGGGTCAAGAACCTAAATATAAAAGCTACAACCACAAAACTTATAGAATAAAATGTAGGGAAATATCTTCAAGATCTTGTGGTAGGCAGTAGTTTCTTAAACCTTACACCCAAAACGAGAATGAAAGAAAAAAATTGATAAATGAAACTTCCCCAAAATTAAACACTTTTGTTCTTCAAAAGGTTTTGCAAGAAAGTAAAAAGGCAGCCTACTCAACGGGTGAAAATAGTTGGAAACCACATATCCTACAAGGCTTTGATATCCATGTTATATAAAGAGATCATACAATCAACAATAAAAAGACAAGCAACCTGTTTTAAAAATTTATGACATGAATAAACATTTCTCCAAAGAAGAAATACAAATGGCCAAAAGGCACATGAAAAAATGTTCAACAGCATTAGCTATTAGGGAAATGCAAAATAAAAATAAAAAATACAATGAGAGAAACAACCAGCAAGATAGCGGCAGAGTAAGGTGCTCTTAGAATCAGCTCCTGCTACAAGGCAGTTAGTAACCAACCAGAGCTAACTGAAGGACTTGTTTGGGGGCTCCAGGAGACCAGAAGTGCATCCTACAGCATCCTTGAAAGAGTGGAAGCAGGAAACTGCCCATCTGCAGAGAAGATTCATAAGTAGAGCACTCCACGCCATGGAGGTCGGTGCTCATCCTCTACCAGAGGCACAAGCCGCCTCAGGAACTGTTCCGCAGATGAAATTGGAAGCTCCACTTCCCAAAAAACGGGGGAGGAAGAGACGTTGGGCGCCAACTTAAACTGCTGATTAGTAAATTTGGCAGGCTAAAGTATAATCCTAAGAACAGCTAAAGTTTGAACCTGTCCAAGTCAGAAAGAGGCTGGTAGCCACCATCTTAACTCCACACCTGACATGAGGGGAAGCGGGGCTGACTGAAAATCACAGTGCTGGTAGGAACCGGCTTCTTTATATCTAGATCAGATTGTTGCTCTAGCCTAGGCCCCGGGCCCACCTCAGACAGGGAGGAAGCTGATGGGAGCTGCACCAGCCTCTCAGGGAAATAACAGGCCACGCTGCAGAGGCCCGTGATCATCCTACTTTGGCGGCACAAGCCACCCCAGGAGCTAATCTGTGGCAGGAATTGGAAGCTCCATTTCCCAAAAACAGGGGAGGAAGAGATGGTTGGCCACCAATGTCAGCCATTGATTAGTCAATTTGGCTGTCTAAAATATAACCCTAAGAACAGCTGAACTTTGAACCTGTCCAAGTCGGAAGGAGGTCAGTAGCCGCCATTTTGACTCCACCCCCCAGCATGAGGGGAAGCAGGGCTGACTGAAAATCACGGTGATGGTAGAGACCGATTTCTTTCACCCAGATTGGTCTGCAGCCCTAGCCTAGGTTTCAGCCCCACCTCAAGCAGGGAGGAAGCTGGTGGGCCCTGCAACAGCCTATCCAGGTAACTGCAGGTACATGTGGCTGGCACAGACTGAAAAACTGGAAGTCTACCGGGGCAACTGTGGTCATCTTGGACCTGCACTGCATAGATCGCTGCCCACAGCTTCAGCTCCATCCCCACCCCAGGCAGGGGAGAAAGGGGAGTGGGGTTTCATCAGTCTCTCTGGGCAACTACAGTCTAGGCCTGCACGACTTGGATTATTCCACATGGCTGTGGCTCTGTCCCCACCCCTGGCAAAGGAGAAAGTTGGGAGAAGCTTCATTGGTCCTTGGGGCACTGAGGGCAGCTTGAGCCTCCACAGATTATAGCACCAACTACATCCTTGGCTCCTACTATACACCCAGCAACAAAGAAAGGGAAGGAAGCCTTAAACTAAAGAGAAAAATTGTACCCAAAATAAATACTCTAGTAAGCTAGATGCCAAGACACACACACACAAAAATTACAATCCACACCAAGAAACAGGAAGATATGGCCCAGTTAAAGGAACAAGATAAGCCTCCAGATGACATAAAGGAGTTGAGACAACTAATCTTAGATGTTCAAACAAATCTCCTTAATAAATTCAATGAGATGGCTAAAGACATTAAGGATATTAAGAAGACATTGGATGAGCACAAAGAAGAATTTGAAAGCACACATAGAAAAATAGATCTTATGGGAATGAAAGATGCAATAAATGAAATTAAAAATACACTGGAATCATATAATAGCAAATTTAAGGAGACAGAAGAAAGGATTGGTAAGCTTGAAGAAATGGCCTCTGAAAGTGAACATACAAAAGGACAGATGAAGAAAAGATTGGAAAAACTTGAACAAGGTCTCAGGGAACTAAACGACAAGACACATGCAAACATACGTGCCATGGGTGTCCCAGAAGGAGATGAGACGGGAAAAGGGACAGAAGGAATATTTGAAGAAATAATGGCAGAAAATTTCCCAACCCTATTGAAGGACATAGATATCTATATCCAAGAAGCACAACCTTCTCCCATCCAAAAAAATCCAAATAGAACAACTCTAAGACACATACTAATCAGAATGTCAAATGCAAAAGATGAAGAGAGAATTCTGGGAGCAGAAAGAGAAAAGCAATGCATACTATATAAGGGATAACCAATAAGATTAAGTGCTGATTTCTCACCTGAAACCATGGCGGCAAGATGACAGTGGTATGATATATTTAAGAAACTGCAAGATAAAAACTTCCAGCCAAGGATCTTATATCAGGCAAGATTGTCTTTCAAAAATGAGGGCGAGTTTAGAATATTCACAGATAAACAGAAACTGAGAGAGTTTGTAACCAAGAGACCCACTTTGCAGGAAATACTAAAGGATGTGCTACAGCCTGAAAAGAAAAGACAGGAGAGAGAGGCCTGGAAGAGAGTTTAGAAATGAAGATTATATCAATAAAAGTAACTAAAAGTGTCAAAAGAGTGGTGAAAATAAAATATGACAGATAAAACCTCAATATTCAGGAGTAAACTTAACCAATGATGTAAAGCACTTATATTCAGAAAACTACAACTCATTGTTAAAAGAAATTTTTTAAAAAGTCCTAAATAATTGTAAGAACATTCCATGCTTATAGATTGGAAGACTAAATATCATTAAGATGTCAATTCTACTAAAATTGATACACAGATTCAATGCAATCCTGAAAAAAATTCCACCAGCATTTTATAAATAAATGAAAAGCATGATTATCAAATTTATTTGGATGGGTAAAGGGTCCTGAATAGCCAGAAACATCTCAAAAAGGAAAAGCAAATTTGGAGGACTCTCATTTCTGGACTTTAAATCATATTACCAAGCTACAGTGGTAAAAACAGAATGGTACTGGCATAAAGACAGACACATAGACCGATAGAACTGAATTGATGGTTCAGAAACAGACCCTCACATCTATGGTCAAATGATTTTTGACTAGCCTGTCAAACCTACCCAGCTCGGGTAGAACAGTCCATTCAACAAATGGTGCTGAGAAAACTGGATATCCATAGCAAAAGAAGGAAAGAGGACCCCTATCTCACACCTTATACAAAAATTAACTCAAAATGAATAAAAAACCTAAATATAAAAGCAAGAACCATAAAGCTTCTAGAAGACAATGTAGGAAAATATCTTCAAGACCTGGTGGTAGGTGGTGGATTCTTAAAGGAGATAAGAAGAGGACTGAGATGGACTACTGATATTGTATGTAGATGTTTTAATTAGCTTTATTGTAAAAGTGTGAAATGTACAGAGTTGATGGTAACACATTATAGTGAGTAACAGCTGGTTTATAAATGGGGATGTGGCTGACAATGGTAGTCTAGGGATGTAAATGCCAATTGACAGAAAGTTAGAGAATAATCTAGGGACTGAATAGCACAGTAAACTCAGAGGTAGATGAGAATTGTGGTTGATGGTACAGATGCAAGAGTGTACTTTGTGAGCTACAGCAGATGTACATCACTGTTGCAAGGTGGTGGGAATGTGGAAAGGCATGGGAAAAACACAACTGGAGAGACCTATGGACTGTTGTTAACAGTAATAATGTACTATTCTTGCATCTATGCCAAAGATGTACCGTGTTGATAATGGAGGAGTATGGAAAATGTGTGCCAAATGTACACTATGGACCCGGTAATAATCAGATGATATTATCTCATAATCTGTAACAAATGTTCCACCACGGTGTGGTGTGTTGATAGAGGGGTATTGTTTGGGAATTCTGCATGATTGTTTACAACTTCTGTCATAAAAATATATTTAAAAAATAATAGGGTGGATTGGGGGGAAAATATACCAAATGTAGATAGGGAGTATAATTAGCAGTAAGAGTTTGACAATATTCTTTCATAACTTGTAACAAATGTCTCACAACAATGCAAGGTGTTGGTGGAGGGTTGATGTATGAGACCTTTGTATGATGTTATGAATGTTTGCTGTGTAAGTTCACAACTTTTACTATATACTTATTGTTTATGTATGTTCAAGTATAAATGATACGATAATAATAATAATAGGGTGGGTTGGGGAAAAATACTTTGGCTAGTAGTAATATTTTGGGGATGCTCTTTAATCATTAGTTTAAAATGTTCAACAACAACACAAGATATTTGTGGTAGGGTGAGGTATGAGAGCCCTGTATGATGTATTGTTTGATAAGGTCACAACTCTTGCTATACACTTATTGTTTATGTATGTTCATGTATGAGTGATATATTTCAATAAATTTTAAAAAATACAATGAGATACCATTTTACACCTTATAGAATGGACATCATCAAAACAAACAAAGAAACACACAAACACACACAAAAAAACAGAAAACTGTAAGTGCTAGAGAGGATCTGGAGAAATAGGAATATTCCTTCACTGCTAGTGGGAATGTAAAATGGTGCAGTCTCTGTGGAAATCAGTTTGGCAGTACCTCAAGAAGCTGAATAAAGAACTGCCATATGATCCAGCCATCTCATTACTAGGAATATATTCAGAAAAACTGAAAGCAAGTGTAGCAGTTTGGTATTATTTATGAATTCCAAAAATAGATATTGGCTTATGTTTATAAATTGGTCTGTACCTCTGGGTACATTAGATTATATTGGCTTCAGAGGTTTCACTTTTACTGGATTAAATACTGATTAAGGCTTTGACTGGGCCACGTCAGTAGGACGTTGAGTCCTCACCCACCAAGGGGAAACCACACTGCAGAGCAGACAGTGGAGTTTTGATGCTGGAGTTTTAATGCTGGAGCCCCAGGAAGTAAATACACAAAGAAGCAAAGAGGAGACCCTGTTAGACATGGGAGAAGCCCCAGGAAGAGAGAACAGCCCTTCGCCTGATAGTTTACAGCTGGCCTTGCAGAGAGAGCAGAGCAGCTGAGCCCAGAGAGGAACAAGCCTCGGGAGAGAGATGAGACTTTTCCCAGCCTACAGCTGATATTGGAAGAAGCTAGGACCACGGAGCCTTAAGAAGAAGAGGAAGCCTGAACCCTTGCAGACGTTGGCAGTCATGTTGCTCCAACATGTGATAACAGACTTTGGTGAGAGAAGAAACTTATGCTTTATGGCCTGGTAACTGTAAACTTCTACCCCAAATAAATACCCTTTATAAAAGCCAACAGATTTCTGGTACTTTGCATCAGCACCCCTTTGGCTGACTAATACAGCAAGGATGCAAACTGACATTTGCGCACCCATGTTCATAGCAGCATTATTCACAATTGCTAAAATATGGAAGCAGCCTAAGGGTCCATCACGTGAAAAATGGCTAAACAAAATGTGGTATATACTTAAAATAGAATACTATTCAGCTGCAAGAAGAAATAAAATTGGGATACATATGACAAAATGGATGAATTTTGAGGATATTATGTTGAGTGAAATAAGGCAGATACAAAAGGACAAATATTGTATGGTCTCACTAATATGAACTAAATACAATGAGTAAACTCATGGAGGTAAACTCTAGAGTATGGACTATTAGGAAAGCAAATGTGGGTTGAGAATGGGAGCTGATGCTCAATGTATGTAGAATTTTTAATAGAGTTTATTGTAAAAGTATGGAAATGAATAGAGTTGATGGTAATACATTCTAGTGAGTATAACTAACACTGCTGATTTATAAAGTAGTTAGTGGATGGAAGGTGTAGTCTGTGGGCATAAATGTCAATTGAAAGGAAACCAGAGAATAATCTCGGGTATGTATAACATAGTGATTTCAGTGGTGGATTAAAATTGTGGTTAATAGTACAAATATAAGAATGTTATTCTTTTACAAAGTGTTAAAAATATGGTGATACATGGGAAAAGTACAACTAATTTAACTTATGGATATAGTTAGCAATAACGTAATATTTTTATACGTTTTTGCAATGGCAAGAAGATATTACATCAATTCTAAGAGACAACTATAGGGGAGTATATTGGGGTATGAGATTTTTCCTTTTGGAATAATGAAAATGTCCTAAAATTGACTGAAGTGATGACAGCACAACTCTGTGATGAAAATGAGGGTCACTCAGTTACACTTTGAATAGACTGTACAAAACATGGGGCTGTATAACACAGGGAATCCAGTGGTGGATGATGGACTGTGGTTAACAGGATAAAGAGAATGTCCTCTCATGAACTATAACAAATGTATCATAATAATTCAGGTTGTTTAATAATTGGGTGGACTGGGGGGAAATACACCAAATGTAAGATATGGGCTATAGTTAGTAGTAATATTTTGATAATGCTCTTTCATAGTTTGCAACCAATGTTTCGCAACAATGCAAGATGGTGGTGGGGTAATGTATGGGAGCCCTGTATAATGTTATGCATGTTAGTTTTGTAATTTCACTACTTTTACTATACAATTATTGTTTATGTTTGTTCATGTACGAATGATATACTTCAATAACATTTTACTTTAAAAAATGTAAACCACAATGTGATACTACTTTATTCCTTCTAGGATGACTATAACAAAAAAGACAAACAAAAACAAGGGTTGGTGAGGATGTGGAGAAATCAGAATCCTCATCATTGCAGGTGAGAATATAAATGTAAATGATACAGCCACTTTGGAAAATAATTTGGCCATTCCTTAAAATGTTAATCAGAGTTACTATATGATCCAGCAATTCCACTCCTAGTTATATATACAAAGGAACTGAAAACATGTGATCACACAAAAATTTGTACGTGATTATTCACTGCAGCTTTATTTATAATAGCCAAAAGTAGAAACAACCCAAATATTCATCAACTGATGAATGGGTAAACAAAGTGTGGTATATACCCGTGTTGGAATATTATTTAAGCATAAAAAGAGTGAAGTAACTACACAAGATCCAGGCAGCCCAGAACATCTCCAAAGCATTCGCTACATCACAGAACCATGTCTATCTCACTGCTGACAACCATGTGCTAAACCTACAGTATGAAAATTTCACCCAGGGATGCAAAAAACCTCATCAATGAGAAGTGAGTCTGGTGACCAAAACTCCACCCCCAAAGAGGATGTGAATCAGATTTTTCTCTGGTCTTCAAGAAGCCAGGTAGGGGTCCAGTACACCCCACCACATCCCCAGTTTCATGTGATGGTCCCCTATGCACTTGCCCTCACACTTCTGTTGGATTAACGAAGATTGATCCTTTCTCTGGGGAATGATTTTCTTCTTCCCTATGTTGGCCAGGACTGTTGGGATGTGTGTGATTTTTCAGTGATTTCCTACAGTGTTGGTTTCCTCTGTCAGGGCTGGGAGGAGATAATCGTCATCCCAGGAATTCTCAATAATTTTTTTATTAGTAAAACATACATGTATACACACACAAAACAAAAAGCACTGAAGTATGGATTCATGTTAAAATATGGATGAATCTTGAAAACATTATGCTAAGTGAAAGAAGCCATACACAAAAGATCACATACTGTATGATTACACTTATATGACATGCCCAGAATAGGGAACTCTATGGAGACAGAAAATAGTTTAGTAGTTCCTTAGCATAGGTAAGGGGGCAGTTAGAGGAAAATGGGGAGTAGCTGTTAATAGGTACAGGTTTCTTCTTGGGGTTTTGAAATAATTAGTGGATGCACAACTCTGTGATTATACTAAAAACTCTGAATTTTAAACTTTCAATTCAGAGTTGAATTGAATTGTATGGCATAAATTATATATCTCTATTATACCTCAACAACAAAGAGTTAAGAAGCCTCCTTCTTAGATTCATCAATTTTTACTTTTTCACCTTTTCACCTGTGGCCCATCATGAAATTCATTTTAGAGCTTCCTATTATTTCAGTTATGGGTCTTAAGTTTTAACTCCCATATTTCACCTGATTCAAGCTTGTGTCCATGAACCAGGAAAAAAATTTTTTAATGGAGGAAAGACTATCCAAGTTCAAACGGCAGCAAGATTTTAAAGTTCATGACTTTCTGGGGGGTAAAAAATTGCATGTAAAAACAAAACAAAACAAAAAAACTCTCCTGAAGCCTTTCCTACATGATAGCCCTTGAGTATAAGGGTGTTATATGGACATTCATAAGCCAAAATACTAACACTAGGCAGTGGACTTTAATAATCCAGGCCGTCCCTCCAATATCTGTCATATTCTCTCAAGATGAAATCAGGAGTTAAACAGGGGGAGAAATGAGGTTAAGAGAACTGGGACAAGCATTCTCTTCTAACCCTCTATACCACTCAATCCATTAACAATAAATAAGTCATATCCTCTTGGCCTCCCAATAGCTGTTCCAAAGGCCACAAGCCTGTGCTAACTTGTGGTAAATACTTGTAGTGTCCTTTAAGTCACTGTAGCAGTTTGGCATTATTTATGAATCCCCAAAATAGATACTGGTTTATGTTTGTAAACTGGTTTGTTCCTCTGGGCATATTACATTTTATTGGATTCAGAGGTTTCACCTTTATTTGATTAAATTATGATTAAGGCTTTGATTGGGCCACGTCAGTAGGATGTTGAGTCCCTGCTCTCCTGGTGAGTGGGGACTCACAGAGATAACCACACGGCAGAACAGACAGTGGAGTTTTGATGCTGGAGTCTTAATGCTGGAGCCTTGGGAAATAAATACACGGCAGAAGCCCTGGGAAGAGAGATGAGCTGTTCGCCTGATAGTTTACAGCTGGCCTTGCAGAGCGAGCAGAGCAGCTGAGCCCAGAGAGGAACAAGCCCCAGGAGAGAGATGAGACTTCTCCCAGCCTACAGCTGATATTGGAAGAAGCTGGGACCACAGAGCCTTAAGAGGAAGAAGCAGCCTGAACACTTGCAGATGTCGGCAGCCATGTTAACTGTAAACTTCTACCCCAAATAGATACCCTTTATAAAAGCCAACAGATTTCTGGTATTTTGCATCAGCACCCCTTTGGCTGACTAGTACAGTCACCTTTCCCTGACTCTACTACAAGGGACATGTCATTTTGGAGGCAGTCCTGCCCACCCAGCCCTCATGCTACGCAGGTGAAATCACCATGTGTGTGGAGTTAGTGTCCTTTCCCACTCTCAAAGCCAAGACAGGCAATTCTCTACCTGCTGGCAGTCAGGGCATGAGATAGCCAATGCTTGGCCAATTGGATGCTTTTCTCAGGGCTTTGAATCTGGAGCAGAGTGGCAATGTTCAGCAGCAGCAGGTGGCATCATGAGTAGGCTGCTGCCAAAAAGATTGTTGTCTTTCTTCTTCCTGGAGTTCTTGATTACCTTGGTTTCTATTGTCTTCCAAGTCTGGTCCACTATCCTTCCTTCCATGCTGAGAGTCCCAGTTAAGAACAATAAAGGCCTTTGTTTAAGATGATGAAAAAGAGGTGGTTTCTATTGTATATAATCCCAAACCCTGATTGGTACACCTAGCATCTTCCCTGTTTTCCTTTAGAAGAAACTAATAGCTCCAATTCAGTTTTCAGAACCTTAAATATAGCTGAAGTTCCTGTTCTTAAGATTTTCTTCTAAAGCTTAAATCAAGAAGCAGGAATTCCCTTGCATAACTGAAGAGAGGTGGGCAGACTATAGCATTTGTGAATTTCTCCCTCTCCTTAGCCTCTTGCTGACAAGCATTCATTTGTCCCTATTCCTTCCTTCTTTCTCTTATTTTTGCTCCTGCTCTACCTAAGTTTTACATCTGACAATGACACTCACAGGCACTGCTTGAGGTATTTTTTATTGATGTTCACTGCAAAAGAAGCTGCTGGCCTCTCTGACACAGCCTTAAAAGGATGCTTGGTAGATGACAAGACATATTACCTGCACAGTGAGTGGAACAACAAATTTATGCTCCACTAAGTGTTGTGATACTTCAATAATACCAGATGGAAAGAGAGTTTCAAAATATTGAGTTGGAGAGAGAATCCAGATTTTTTTTAAAGTTCTGTGAATTACTACTCAAAAAGAATCCTGAATATTTATATCAACAACTCTGTCATTCAGGGACCTGGATCATTGACTCCCACATTAAACTCTTAGCTCATCTCTTATCTTTATTCATTTGGTCTGAATCTGGGTCTTTCTGGCCATTTAAAAATAAACTCTTTTGACAAGTCTTCAGCATCTTTCCTAGGTATTCTCTTGGAAGCAAATATATTTATTTACTCTTTAGCCATTCTCAGTTCCCCTTTTCCTCTTCAGCTACTCAAAGTCCCTTTCCTATCCCTTATACATTCTTTATATATTCTATTGGAACAGCAATTTTTATTTATATAGATACAGCTACAGTTATTTTTTAATAAGAAATGTTTGCAAGAAAAATTTCTGAAGTTATTTCCTTTTACTTTGGGGAAGCAGTAGTAATGACAGTAGCATAACAACCCCCACTGTGTTTTCCTATCTGTTAATGCTATGCAATTTTTAAACCCAGTTTTCAACTCCAGCTGTCATTAGTTTGCAGGAAGAAAATCTAACTAGTGTAGATTTTTATGATTTATTACTTTTGGACCTCATGGACACAGAACTCAACAGAGTGAATAAAGACTGCTGGGCCACTTCCAAAGATGAAAACCATTAAATTTGACCTTAGGACTGAAGAAATAAAACCATCTGGGCCTCAAGTTTATCACTATTTGAAACAACATTTCTGTAGAGTATTAAAAAGGTGGCACTTGAACTTTTGCTGAGGTGAGAGCTCCAAGTCAGGCTGAAACTTTGGACAGCTTCTGGTAACCATCTATTCAATTCCTACTGTAAATTCCATATCAGCTTAGAAAATATCTAGAGAACATCTCTCTCAGATGGAGGAGAGTGACAAGAATAGAAAATATCTCTAGAGAACAGAAAATCTCTCTCAGATAAAGACAGTGGATGAGAAATAGGAAGTTAGGTAGAAAGAGTCAAATTAAAATAAAGGGATATTCCTGAGTGATAAAGTAAAAGAAAAATTCTCTTGAATCAATGTTAACAATCTCTGAGTATTATTATGATGGGAGGATGTGAGAGTTGGTGAGATTGTGTGACCAGCTAGATTATAGCTGGACTAGAGTTCTCTAGTGAAGAGAAAGTAAACTCCAGAAAAGAGAGGACCTTGTTTCTCTTGTTCACTGTTGTATACCCAGAGCTTGTCATATAAGTTCTAAATAAATAACTGTTGAACTGAGACTAGATGAGTTTTTGAACAAAGAGTAACACTATAGCCAAAAATGGTACCCAAATTAATTAACTACAAACAATTTCATTTTTATTAGTTGCACAACAATTCTTAAAATTTGGTGCAGGGGTCAGGTAAACATGTTTAACTACATTTAGTCTGTTTGTGTTTTCAAAAAAAAATCTGGTTATATCTTTAAGATATATTAGGGAAATGGATAAACCTTGAATACATAACAGCTATTTGCTTCCTCTGAACAGTGTAAGAACTGAGCCAACAGTAAATTCCAATTCTAAAGGTATTTAAAATCATGTCACAGAGGGGAAGGCTGAAACCTGGCAGAAATCGCCCGCCATCTTGCTCCAACACGTGGCAGCTGACTTCGGTGGGAAAGTACCTCTTACAGTACCTTGAGCTGGATTTTCCATGCCTTGGAACTATAACGTTTTACCCCCAAATAAATACCCTTTATAAAAGCCAAAAAAAAAAAAAAAATCATGTCATTTCAAATTGATAAGACAATGCAAATGAGAGAACAACTTAACTCTGAAGGATATCTATGGTAATTAATTTAGTACATAAAAAGCCTATAAATAATTGGACTTCTTATAGTTTAAAAAAACTGAATAGAAAAAAAAAACCCTATATACATTGTGTACAGAAGCAACTAACTTACCACAAAATAAAAGCAATTTTAAGCAATTCTCTCATACTAAAACTCACAATCATATTAATTTAAAGCCTCAAAGAAGTTCAAAACAGACTTAGAGACAAAAAAGAAAATTTCAGAGTATTTTTAACTAAAACATGGCATGTTAACACCTCAAAGATGCCACTGAGCGGTATCAGGATGTCCCCAAGTAACCATTTATTCTGCTTTTAGTTATTGCACACACATTCCCTCCCAGTGTTATCTGGACACATGGCTGCCCTGCCAAGTGAAACAACATTTCCCAGCCTCCTTTGTGGCCATGTGACTATGTCTGGATAAATGACATAGAAATTAAAGTATTTGGGTTATCTCCCTAAAGACCAAGTTGCATGCCCTGGTTTTTTTTTTTTTCTCTCTTTCTCCCTTCCTGGTAGCTGAAACAGTGATGACAGGACAGGAGCAATCTTTGAAGCCAATTAGCTCATTCACTTTGGTCAACTCACATCTGGACTGTTACATGTGAGAAAAATGAACTTCCATTATACTTAGGTCATTGAATTTTAAGGCCTCTTTGTCATAACAGTTTAGACTGTAACTCCACTATAGGGAAAAACATAAAAGAAATATAAATAAGAACTATATTTATATTACTTCCAGGTCGATTATAAGATCTGAGACTTCTGCTCACCAAGAAATACCATTAAGAAACAAAAAGGGCAAGGTACAGACTGGAAGAGAGTATTTTTAATATATGCATCTGACAAAGGAGTTGTACCAGAATATGCAAAGAACTGCAATCCAATAAAAAAAAAAAGGGCACTTCTTCCATAAGTCATTCAGGAGCCTGCGTTTCCATTAACATATTGCCTAGGGAGAAGTATTTGCTTTGCCTACAGAGATTCTTGTGTGGAGCTTTTTATCAATTTATTGACTCTCAGCTCCAAATTCACCCTTTTTGCTTGCTCTGTGAAATGGGTCTGGTCCCTTTACATAGTTTCCCTTTGCCTGCTGGCCCTGAAGCTTTGTCAAGTGGAGAGACACTGCAGGAGGAAAGGGTTTTGCTTCCTGGTTCTGATGTGCTCACAGTGAAGGGCTCCAGCAGTCCCCCACAGCCAGCAGGTGCCCCCAGCATTCCTCTCAGAGATTTTGTGACAGAGTGTCCCCAGTGAGACAGCTCTCCCCAGAACCCTAGAGGACATATTTCTGGCAAGTTCCAGAGGGCTAGTTTCCAGCAAGTTCCACTGATACCATAGCAACTTCTCTGTTCCTTCTCCAACAAGGTTTGTATTTTAGCCCTGAGGGAGCCTCTTCCTTGGGTGCTCTACCTCAGCCCCGGGGGTGGTGACTGCTGCTTTCATCTGCTCTTCTTATATTAGTTGGAGTTCTTCTTACTAGTCAGTGCTTTGTTACTCTCATCCTGATTGGACACAGACTGCCTTAATAGAAAAGTCTGACCTTCTTTATGTGCTTACTCTAATACTAGGTAACAAAGGCTAAGGTTCTTCTGAGAAAGCAAAAAAAGAACCCTGAAATTCAATTTAGAAGAGAGTGCCTTCTTTTTCCTCCCTTCCAATACTGTTTGTAAAGTCTGGTGACACCTTTCTTGTCTTCTCAGCTATTTCCAAGATTTTGCTTTACTGCACTGTGCTATAGATTCTGTGATGACACGAGGTTTTGGGAAGATGTGATTCTTCCCTTTTGTACCTGATTCTAAAGTTTAGATTAATACCGGTAAGCCATCTACCACTTTCCACTAGGGCAATATATTGTTACTAAATATAACTGGAATATTTTTCCAGCAAAAGTAATAACCCCCTAAACTGCCAACTAGGTACTTGGCATCTGGATGGGGTCAAGTTCCCATTCAAGCTAGAGCTATGTCCTAGTGCTATTCTCTTCCAATTTTATTTTTCTTGGCTTTGTTATAAAACTTCACAATAGGTTGAATTATGTATCCCTGCATTCTTATAGGTGTGAACCCATTGTTGAAAAGGATCTCTTGAAGATGTTATTTTAGTTAAGTTGGGCCCAATTGAATGAGGGTGGGCCTTAATCTGATTACTGGGGTCCCTTAAAAGCAGAAGAAATTCAGACAGAGAGAGAGAAAGCCACAGAGAGAAGCCAGAAGTCAAGGGAACCAAGAAGTGAAAAGAGAGGACATTGTCATGTGACTGGAAAGTCAAGGAACCCCAAGGGTTGCCACCAAGCCAGCACCCAGAATGCCACAGTCTTCAGGAAGAAAGCAAGCCTTCTGTCCTCCAAGAGACAATAACTCTCCATTGTTTAAGCCAACCCATTGAGTGATATTTGTCATAGCAGCTGGGAAACTAAGACAAGCCTTGACCTAGGTTGCCATCCAAACAACCTTCTCCTACCCTAAATATTGAGCCAATGAAGTTGAATTTCTAGAAAAGCTCAACGCAGAGTTACTGTTTCCTGTTGTTTGTCAAAGAAACCCCACTTGAGGATGGTTCTGGCAGAGGCCTATTTTCCAAAATGGCCCCAACCCTCTTTGGAAGTAGCTCCTGATCTGCTCTCTTCTTGAGCACAATCTCCTGTCCCTGAGGTGCCCTGGATGACTACACCTTTGCCTACTTGTCCAGGCTCATTTTGTGCACTCTTCCCCATGATCTCAGATTCCACAAGCCGGGTCTGCTCTCTGATGCTTCAAAGCAAAAGGCAAAGTTCTTTTTTAGCTTTGGAGCATGTGCATAGACTATTCCTTCTGCCTAGAATGCTCTTCACCCCACTCTCTCCATCACATCCTTCAAGTCTCTATTTAAGCATTTCTATGACCTTCATCAAGGTCTTCCTGCTCCTCCATGACCTCTGCTTCCTCAAGGCTTCTAAAGCTAAATTACATACTTCTGTTATATGCCTTCATTCCTCCCTGTTCTTTTTCTTCATAACAAATATTGTCATAATTATTTTTTTGTACATTGATTTGATTAAAGTCTGGCTTCCTCCCTAGGCATCAAGATCCACCAGCTCAGGGACTATACCTGTTTTGTCCACAATTTCATTGCTATTTGGCATACAGTCAGTACCCAATAACTATTAGGGAAATGGATAAACCGTGAATACATAATGTTGAGCAAAGTAAGCCAGACACAAAAAGATAAATATTGCTTCATCTCACTCATATGAAATAACTAGAAGGAAATTTCATAGAAACAGATGATGGTTTATAGGTTACCATGGCCCAGGGTGGAGGTGGAGGGTAAGGTGGGAAGAGGACGTTATTGCTTAATAGGTGAGTAGTTTCTGTTTGGGGTGATGAAAATGGAGGGGTAATCGATGTTAGTGATGGTAGCACAATATTGTGAGTACGGTTACTACTACTGAATTATACATTGAATGTGGTTAAAATGGGAAATTTTGCACTTTATAATGATTACTACAATAAAAACTTTTTAACATGTCTGTTAAATGATGAATTGGATAATCAGGATAGGCTAAACATTTGCTATATTACAAACCATGCATGAGTCCCCAGACCTAGCTTTTCTCCCTAGGTCTGGTTTTTTGAATGCTGGTGATAAACTAAGCCTGATTTATTATATGACCATCCTGTATGGGAAAAGACTGTAACTCTAGGTATCTTTGGTCAACCTTAAGAGATATAGCAGGGGGACGGATGTGGCTCAAATGGTTGGGCGTCCATCTCCCATATGGAGGGACCTGGGTTCGATCCCCGGGACCTCCCAGTAAAAATGAAAAAAAGAAAAATATAGAAGGCATGTGGGCCACCAGGCCTGGTGCACGGGTATGCTGTCAGGCCCCACAAGAGGGTGAGCCCCCCAGGCTCCGAGCATGGGTACGCCGCCAGGCCCTGCATGTGGTTGAGCTGCCGGGCCCCGCGAGCCACGCAGCAAGATGATGAAATAACAGGAGAGTAACACAAGGGAAAGCCAGGATGAGACACACCGAAAAACCAGGATCTAAGGTGGCGCAGGTGATAGGATGCCTCTCTCCCACATCGGAGGTTCCAAGGATCGAATCCCAGTTGCAGATAGGAGGAGAAGGATGAAAAGAGAGGGCAGGAAACAGACACAGAGAGTTGCCCAGCAAATGGACACAAAAACAGCAAAAATGGGGTGGGTGGGTAAAAATGGATAAAAGTAAATAAATAAATCCTTTCAAAAAATGTATAGGGGAGTAAGATACAGACATAGTAATACTTTGACGATGCTCTTTCATAATTTCTCTACAAATATTTCACAACAATGCAAAGTATTTGTGGTGGGGTGATGTGTGGGAGCCCTGTATGATGTTATGCATGTTTGTTTTGTAAGTTCACAATGTTTACTGAACACTTATAGTTTATGTATGTTCATGTATGAATGATATACTTCAATAAAGTGTTTAAAAAAATGATGAATTGTGTCAAGTTATTAAATATCATAAACTTACCCTTTTAAAGAGAGAAACTAAATGATCTTCCAAATCCTAAAATTCAGTAATTAGTAACTATTAAATTAGAGGTTATTTTTAAATAATATTCAGTGATAATTATGGTATAGTAAAAGAACTACATTCATGTGTTACTGGTGGCAACATAAATGATACTGCCCTTTTGGAAATTGGATAATAAATTTTAGGCATCACTAAAATGGTCCAGCCTATCTAGGAATATATGCAAACATGGGGGAAAATTTTTTTAACTATAGTTAATAAATAATTCTTCAATTTTAATAATAGTTTAAAAAATGGAATGTTTTGGACTGTGTAAGACAGTAAAATCTTATGTAAAACATGAATATCGGGAATATTGCATATATAAGACTGTTTTTACAGAATTTAAATACAAATATACTAGAGAGAAGGAAAAAGAATAGCAGATATGTATTGCAGGTGGGGCATAGAGAGATTGAGAGGTGATGAGTTTTTGTTTGTTCATTTGTTTGTTTTTTTGTTTATTATAATTATTGGAATAATGAGAGTGCTCTGGGAATAACTGAGATGATGAATGCACAAATACATGATTATACCAAATACCACTGACTGTACTCTTTGGATGGATTTATGCTTTATTAATATGTAACAATAAAATTGATTTGTCTTTTTAAAAAAGGGACATTAGTTGAAAACTAGTGAAATGCAAATAAAGTTGGGAGTTTAGTTAAAAAAAATGGAATGTTTAAGTAAATTTCAAAATGTTAATGCTAGGTAATAACATTTAGCTAGTGCTAAAAATGGTAACATTTATCAACATGGAATGTGCTTATGACATTAAAAAAATAAAACCAAAATTCAAAATTATATCTATACTATAATCATATGATGACATATGACCTCACTATATTATACTATTATATACATATATATAATATATATGTAAAGACAAAAACTAGAAGGAAACAAAAAATAGTTATGCTAGAATAGTAGAATCCTGAGCATTTGAAAGTTTTAAATTATTGTTACTGTTGATTCATTGTTAGGAAAATTTGTAACTCATTTCTCATTTGATGACTCCAATAGACAAAAGCAAATTTTGCTTTAAATTAATACAATTACAGAGTTTGTTTGGAATGATGGAAAAGTTTTGGTAATGGATGGTGATGCTGGTAGCACAGTATTGTGAAAGTAATAAATACTATTGACACGTATACTTGAAAGTGGTTTATAATGGGAAATGTTTTGTTATTTATATGGTTACCAAAAAGAAAAAATTAAAAAAAAAAAAGAAGTTCAAAAAAATCATATGACCACTTTATTCAGTCTCATAGATATGAATAAATCAAGGCCCAGGAAAATAAAGTTGCTTTAGCCAAGCAAACCCAGGAAAGCCAGTGTTTTTCCAATACACACTCATTTCCACAAGACTAAAAGGTGCTATTAATGTGACTTCTTTCACATTAATGTTTCCTTTCTTTAAAAAAAAAAAAAAGACTAATTGTTTTTAAGTAAAAGGCTCTCATATAAAAGACAATGACTGATTTGAAACAAGACAAATTTGCTAACCACATGAAGACTTATCATGGCCTTTTTACACACATGAATAGCTAGCTGTTAGACTCTTCAGAGAAAATAAAAATTGTGCTTCTTTAGTCAATAGGAATACAGACTCTTGAGATCCATGAACTGACTTAAGATTTTGGGAGTAACGTCAACAGAAATAAAGTTTCAGGAAGTAGTATTCTCCAAATGTCATTCTTTCTGACACCTCCTCAGCTTTACTTAGTCTCTGGTTCTGGTTTAATTATTTAGTTTCTACTTATAAACTTGACAGAGATTGCTAAAGCCCAGCTCAGGACTGAGAAAGGGGTAAGTGACCTAGGAAGTTTACTTGGACTGGTAACAAGCTACAGAAAAAAAGGTATGACAAATCAATGATATAAACAAAGTTCCAAAACAGGTAAGCTAAGTCTTAGAAGAATGCATATTTAACATTTAAAGAAAAGGGGTCCAAGATGATTAGGAGGGAATCTACAGGAAAGTTATATAGGATTGATAACTCTGTCTACAAAGGTAAAATCCCTCCTCCCCATCCCCCCCTTTTGTAACTTTAGGAGACTAAAACATAAACTAATAGCTAGGTAACTAGGCAATGGTGTTGTAATGTGAAGAAATTTTAGCCTAATTAGCATTATGTCAGCACCTCCCTACCACTACTAAACATCTAGCACCTATCCAGTGGGTCCTTCCTTGCAAACTCTCCTCCCTGGCCTGGTGAGTCATACATCTTGCTTCACAAATTACCCTGTTATTAGTCCCGGGCATGAGTGGTCTAGGCAAAAACAAAGGGGATGGGAACCTCACTGGCAATGACTCACAGAGGAGCCTAAGGTGAGTCACTCTGAGTTTTCCCATTTTAGAAAGCAGAGGACTCAGTGTCTGCCAAAACCTCTTGTGCACCGCAGAAAGGTGCTGCGGGGACCTTTCCATAATTGAGCCTGTGTTAAAAATGGCCAACAAGGCTGCCACACAAATGGCAAGCCAGTAAATGATGAATAAAATCAAAAGTGGGAAAAACAAACATGAATGTTGTGCTTCACAAACCATCTCCCATAGCTCATTGTCTTTCAAATAGCCTAAAAACTTAAGAGAGGACTAGGACCCCGGACTCAGAAAACACATGCTTGAGGGCTGGCCCTGCCACTTAATAGCTAAGTGATCACGGACAACTCAGTCTCTCTGAGCCTTTGTTTGTTCACCTGTCAAAATGGGGATAAGTTCACCTACAGCAAAGACTTGCTGGGAGATTAAGGGGTATTAGGAATGTGGAAATACCTGAACGCAATCAAGTGCTGGATAAATGTTATGTAGCAATATTATCTGATTATCCTAACCTTGCTGGGTATGGGAAGGAATCACATGGAAGACTGGTTTAAATGGTAGGGTAAAATACTGAAGTTGAAAAAGACTTCCTAAGGGAGAATAAAGGGAAAACCTCCTGTTCCTTCACAGCCTCCCTTCCTTCCGTGCTCTCCACATCCCTCACTGCTGAAAACAAATAACTGGTTTCACATCCTTTCTTCAGCAAGGGAAGTTCACATAATGAGTACAAACTGTGCTAAACAAAACATCCACGGCAAATCCTGGAGAGGCTGTATTGCAGTGCTGTGTATTTTCAACCTTTCCAATGATGGGATTCACCAGTGACAGCAGGATTTCTTATATCACGGGACCCGTCTTGAGCAGTGTCACCAAAGGAATCACTTTATGAAAGAGTAAGACCTAGAGGAGGGTGTGAATTTGGAACATTCGCCACTCACACATGAGAGGAAGCCTTGTAAGACACACTGATGAGGCAAATTCCAAATTTTAAAAATATATGATTATGTAATAGTTAAAGGCAGGGTTTCCTGTTGTACAGCCTGCTGCCCCGGTGGAATAAAGCTCCTTGGAGAAGAACAAGATGACAAAGAGTCAAGTAATCTTCAGATGAGGGTGGGATGCACTGGGTTTGATAGCCTAGGACAGAGGCAGGGACATGGTGAAGGAGTGCAGAAAAATAATCTTAGTTACCCACTCTCAACTGCCTTCTGCTTGAACTTTGAATCATGAGAAAAGTTACAATAATAAAAAGCCAGATTTCCCACTGGCTGAGGATCCTTGGCATTGGGCTGGGGGATCGAGCACCTGTTGGAATAGTCGCTGTCTTCTCTGGGCAAAGAGGGGTGGGTCATTTCTCTTCCCTGGCCAGGGCAGCTGCTCCCTCTGTCAGAGGCCCCCAGCCCCTTGCTATTCATGCACCAAGGGAAATAAATCATAAGATCTCAATATTGAAAGGAACTATTCATTTTTTTCCAGCCCCTATCTAATACAAGAATGTCCTTAAAGAAAAACAACAACATAGCATCCAGATTTTAAATAGGGGGAGAGAGAGAGGAATTATATAGGGTATCTACACAGTCTAGAACACAGAGAAAATGCTGCATTTTTTATTGGACCTTTTTTGAATTAATGATTAAATCCATGGCTTTAAATTTAGACATCTTTGTATGCAATGATGTCTGAAAGAAATCATACTCAGCGTGTATGAAAATGTAATAAATTATTAAGAAAAAAAATTTCACCATGTTTCCAGACTTTACAGATACATATTTTTTTCAAAAAGAGCATCCTTAAATTTCCGTCCAATATGTATTCATATAATGTGCATTTCACTCCTTCTGATTTCTTCAGTGGAACTGTCTTAAAGCTGCCTATTAATGTAGATTAGCCTCTATGAATAAGATAAAACACTGAGCTAATATATAGTTTCCTGGTCAAAGCTACATCTGGCACACTGGAAATTCCTTGGTCCTTGCGGGATCAGTCAGACATGTGCCAAAGTGACTTCCT
This sequence comes from Cabassous unicinctus, assembly GCA_029593785.1. Classification (NCBI taxonomy): domain Eukaryota; kingdom Metazoa; phylum Chordata; class Mammalia; order Cingulata; family Chlamyphoridae; genus Cabassous; species Cabassous unicinctus. The sequence continues at coordinate 17,065 of JAQZBX010014006.1, read as the reverse complement.
TAACTATTCCTCTATCGATCCTGATTTGGGGGTCTATGAGTTCCTAAGCCATTTTGTAATAATTTCACCTTCTTTAAACTGAGACTTATTGGGTATTTCCTCCATTTTTTTTTTGCCAAAAAGAAGAGTTGGCAGAAGTACCACTGTGAATCACTTGTCTAAATTTTGTGAAGAAAGACTATAGGTGAACCTGGAGAAAAGAGTAATGGAATTAGAGGTGAGTTACCCCACAGGTTGGGATGTGGGCCCCAGGTTCTATGTGTAGGAATCAGAGTTCCTGTGTCATTCATACTAGTAAAATTCACATTCATGTAAATGTCTTGAAGTTGATCTAAAAGAAGGGAATGTTCTGAAAGAAAGTGAACATAAGGGTCTGTTCCAAATAGTCCAAGTATAAGAAGTGTCTGAAATATATAAGGACACACATCTCTAAACCTATTTTGGAATTCTCTTAAAACATACTGAGAATATCTAAGTGAGCCTCAGTGATGTACTTTTGTCCAGGGGGAGGGAAAGATTTGGACTGCTTCTCTTCTCTGCCAGTTGAAGTTGTATCTCATTAAACTTTTCTTTCTGCTAGTACCTGAGGTTAGAAAGGTTACTCATATGTCATCTTATGAAATCTGAGCAATTTCAGCCTTTGTTGTGCAGTTAGATAGATGCTTATGGGACATGGGAGTGGAAGAAGAGGAACATTTACAAATTCTGCTGCAATTCTGAATTGCTCAGCCTTTGTCACTCAGTCTGGTATTAGTCAATGATATGATTGCCAACTGTGTACCAAGGGCATTGGACTCAATCCCCAAGAGCAGCCCCACCTTTATACTCTGGCAACTGGGAACCCTAATTTGGGGACTGAATTCAAAACTCACTCATCCACTTTGGCCCTCCCTCTCACATGGAACAAGAATTCCACAGGCCCACCAATACCCTATGCCCCCTCTCTGGAATTGCTAGGGGTACCTAGGACCCTGGAATTCTCTGCCCAAGCAGCCCCAACCCCAATTCAAGGGCCTGTGTGGTCTCCTCCCCAGGTCTGTCCTCCTAAAAGTAACAACACAGTGTTTTCCTAGGCACAGGGGTGGCCAAGGTAGACTGTTGGAGAGGGGAAAGGGGAACTGAGCTTAGACATGTAGAATGGGGTGTCCACACACATGTGCCTCAGGCTTCTCGCTGAGCAGGACAGAACTCAGGCTGGGAGACATGAGGGCCAGCTTGAGGGATACATGCCTCCATTAGTACTCTTCCCCTGGGTTCCTTAAATGCTAGGGTTGGGCCTGTCCACAAGGACCTCGTGATGGGTCTCCAATTCCATAAGTCCCAGGAACTCTAGAAGCCAAGGATCTGTTTAAGTTGCACAGCCACCAGAAAGACTGGTAGCATTACCAAGATAAACATACTCATGTAACTCCTGACTATGCAGTTAAATTACTCCTTCCCATGGAAAGTGCCTTCTTTGTAAGGAAGACATGACTATTCCCTCTGCGGCTTACTGATGATCCCACTTCTCCTCATCAGCAGGCTACCTCTTCACTATTTACTCTCACTTTCACCAGAAAGTAGGCAGGGGAAATACATTTGTGATTGGCTGATTTTGCTGTTTAACAAATCTCTTGTTAATGAAATGTAGAACATTATAGGCTAAGAGGGGAGGGTGCCTTAGTTGTGAAACCCCTTCTGTCTGAGGATGGTCAGGAAGGTAGGGAGATGTGGTGAAGCCCTGTGTAAGCAAAGACACTAGATTCAGGGGAAAGTGTAAGAGATGTGATTCAGCTGACCAGCGGCATTGGCACCTGGTTCTGCCTCTTCCCTGCCCTTTACAGCAAGCAGGTCATTTGATCTAGGTGAGCCTCAGTTTCTTCATCTGAAAATTGGGAATAATACCACCACCTTTTCACAGACTGTAACAGAACTTAAAGGAAATGATTAAAAGTATAACTAACAACTGTATAACATCACAAGCATTCCCTCATTGAATCTTCACAACAGGAATAATTATTACTAACTCCAGTGTACAGGTGAAAACATAAGGTTAAGAGGGATAGAGCAACTTGGTCAAGGTCACAGAGAGCCAGACTCAAATTCAGGCACTGAGGGTAAAAATTCTACTTCTCTACATACTACCTGGTTTTGCTTTTCATCAAGTCAATATTTTTGAACACGCTTCATGAATAACACTACTCCATACACAGGACCATTTTGTATAGTATCCTGTTCTTTAAAGAAACGTGATTTTGAAAGTGTCTCTCATATGTGAGAGGTTGGAAGCTGGAAACCTGCAGGGCAGAACCAGCTTCCTTCCCTCCTATTAGAAGAGCAGGTGGGGGTGGGGATTAGGGAGAGGGTGGAGAAGGAGAGAAGGTGAGACCACAGCACAGATGGCAAATACCACCTATTATTGTGAGGCTTTGTGCAACCTGGTGCTGTCAAATGAATCTTTCACCCAACATCTCCCCTTTCAAAAAAAAGAATATGAATCTACAGTATTTCATAGAGGATAACATGGTACTTGCTTTACCCAAACACTATCTCCCCCTACTAGAACATGAAAAACAATACCATGCAATAAGCTTTGGAGTCACAGATGTAATTTTCTAAGGTCACAGTTTAGAAACACAATAGAGGTAAAATAAAAATATAAATGATAATTACCTTGAGTGTATACGATACCTTTCTACCAAAGAACTCAAAGCACTTTATATATATTAATGTATTCCGTTTACTTTCACAAGAACCCTGCAGTGGCAGAAAAGGAAAACACAGTTAATATACAATTATACCTGTAAGGGTCCTTCTAGCTCTAAAACTTTGTCAGAGTTACAAACCAGTGCTGGACCCCAGTGCTGGCAGAATTGGGTCTACAGATGAGTTTTGTTTCATCTGCATGATGATCTGAAATAACTTGAGGCAATATTTAAAAATCAGAAATTTTGACATAAAAATCCAGATTTGAAGTTTCGTCTGAAAAATCAGAAGATCTAGCAATAAGCAATGGCACCAAGTAGCAGGTGCAGCTTTTAAATGGGGCATAGGTTCACTAACCTGGCCCCTGGTAATTCCAGGTAGCTGGCTAGCCTTCTAGGGCTTTTAACTTTGTGACACCTGAAGGCTCTAAGATTATCCGTGTGAATTATGTCTTCAAAGTAACTTGATTAAAGATAATCAGGGCCTAGCCCAGCCTGGTGTAATGATTGTGGCTATAGAACAAGGTTTTTCAAAGGTCCAGTTGTGACCCATTGGTGCAATCTGAATTGCTTGGGAGAGATTTTTAAACCAGGCAGATCTCCTTCCCCAGGCCAATTAAATCAGGATTTCTGAAGGTGCCATAATGGCATCAGGAATGTTGTTGTTGTTTAACAAACAAATTTATTGATGTTTACCCTACAGATAGTAAAGAAACCATAAAAGCAAACACACCTGTGTTGTAACGAGCACCTAGACCTAGCAATAGCTTATTACCAGCACCCCATGTACTCTGTACCTCCTACCGATCACTAACCCACCTTCCCCAACTATCCTATCCTACCTTCTAATCCCATAGACTCATTTTGCCCATTCTTGAGCTTCATATAAATGAAATTATACTGAATGCATTCCTTTGTGTCTGGATTCTTTTGCTCAACATTTAAGACTGAACTTCATCCATGTTGTCGCATAGAGCAGTAGTCCACTCATTTTCATTGCTGTTTCATATTCCATTATGGGAATAGAGCACAATTTATTTTTCCATCTTATTGTTGATGGAAATTTGGGTTGTTTCCAGATTGGAATTCTGACAATTAGTGCTGCTATCTATGAACATTCTCGAACATGTCTTTTGGTAAACATGGGGGTCATAAGGTCATAAGGTATATGTATACTGAGGTTTAACAGATATTGTCAAACAGTTTTCCAAAGCTGTTGTGCGAATGTACACCTCCACAACAGTGTATGACAGTTCCAGTTGTTTCATATGCTCGCCAACACTTGTATATTGTCAGTCTTTTAAATTTTAGCCTCTCTGGTGGGTGTGCAGTGGTACTTCACTGGGGTTTTAATTTGCATTCCCCTGATCACTCATGAGGTTGAGCACATTTCATGTTTATTTGGCCTTTTGGATATGCTCTTTTGTGAAATACCTGTTCAAATCTCTTGCCCATTTTTCTACCATGTTGGTTTATCTTTTAAAATTGACTTGTTTATATGTTGTAGATACAACCCCTTGTTGGTTACACGTACAGCAAATGCCCTCCTCTCCCCCTTGTAGCTTGTCTTTTACTTTAATTGTACACTTTGGTAAACAGAAGTTCTTAATTTTAAAAGAGTCCAATTTATCAATCCTTTTCATTATGTTCATGCTTTTTGTGTTCAGTTTAAGAAAGCATTGCCTACCCCAAGATAATGAATATATTCTGTGTTATCATCTAGAACAGTGCTGTCCAATAGAAAAATAATGGAAGTGACACTAAGTGATTTTAAATTTTCTAGTAGCCACATTTAAAAAAATAAAATGAAACAAATTAATTTTGCTACATTTTGATTTAACCCAATATATTCAAAACATTATCATTTCAAAACATTCTTATTGAGATAGTTTGCATTATTTTTTTCTATAATAGTCTTTGAAATCTGGTGTATGTATTACAACACATCTCTATTTGGACCAGCCACATTTCAGGTTCTCAATATGGTCACATGTGGCTAGCGGCTAACATACTAGACAGCACAGATCTAGAAGTTATATTGTTTTACCTGTCACATACAGATTAACATTTAGATCTGTATCAATTTAGAGGTAAGAGTCAAGATTCATTTTTTTTCCATATGGATATTCAAATGGCCATCCTTTCCTTGTAGTACAATACTGTCACAAATAAAAGGTCTGAATGTGTGTAGGTTTGTTTCCAGCATAACTAGTACACTCCTTTGGTCTATCTGTCCAACCTTGTGCCTCTGGCTTTAGTGGTTTTGTTTTTAAGTCCCTAGTTGATTCTAATTTTCAGCCAGTATTGAGAACCACTTCTAGTAGGTCACAAACTCAGCTTAGTAGGTCATGACCTACCAGAGTGGAAAGGAATGTAAATGAAAACTATTTTAGAAACATAGAGACTGGTGAAGTCATGGGTATCAAGCATTGTTTTGTGAAACTTTTATTTTAGTAAATGTGTGTGAATGTGTGTTTTCCAGACTGAGATCTAAAAAGTATTTCTTACTTTTGGTAACTGTCAAAAAAGTGTAAAACCCACTGCAATAGGGTAATCTATGAAACAATCACTTATGAAAATCAAACCTACATATTATTTTATAGTCATCATCTAGAAATGCACCAAAGCTTTACTCTTATACAGTTGGTCATAGACCAGAACTCCACATAAAGCAGATCTTTGTTGGAAACAAGCCAGGGAAAGCTGATTATAGCAAATGGAACAGGAAGAGCTCATTACAAGACCCTGCAACTTTCATCCAAATGAGCCTGTGATGTGAACATTACAAATGAAAATTGCTAATTTGCAACATTTATTTGTTCAGAATGAGCATATTTTTGTTTTTAAAGTTTAATCATATGTCAAACAAAAAGAAAACTTTGAAAAGAAGAAATTGAAGCCAATTTAGTTATTAAATGATGTCAAGTAATTTTCATTATTGAAGAAAATGTTCTCAAACTTTTGGCTCAAATCTTGAAATGATTACTTTATTGTTCAGCTTATGTCAGGATCAATCTAATTAACAACTACTTATTGATTACCTGCTAAAATATGTTTTTTGAAAGGAGCAAAGTAATGTTGCTGCGTACAAGTGGTCTACAGAGAATAAGTGGATTATGACATGATTTTTCTTCAGAATGTACTTCATTTTAGTAGATGTATATAGTGAATGAATAAATATGATTTCAAGCACTTCGATGTACTATTTTATCTTTTTAAATAACCTAAATATATGCCTTACCTGTGAATTTTAGTTTCCCCACTAATGAGAAATTTATGCTTCTTTTTGTTTTCATATTGTGTCTATGTGTGTGTGCGTATACACACACACACACACACACACACACCAATCCTGAGTAGAGGGATTTGGAAATCTGGGTTAAATATCTTAGTTTCCTAGTATTTCTGGAAGATATAATTCAGGAAACAATAAAAAGGAAACTTTCCATTGAATTAGAACATCAATGAACCAAATACAAGCTATGCATTAATCTTTTGGTTTACTCTCCCTAAAAACACAACACAAACCCTCTCTAAAGACTGTTTTTGGCCAGTACCATGTAGAAAATAATAAAGAAGAAATAGTTAATAAAACAAACCAAAGCCCATTACATTCATACCCGAGCAGCATACAATCACTCAAAGACTGAGAAGCTTAAAATTCAGTACTTGGGAAAGGTGAAATTTGCTTTAGGGTCACACATGACAAATTCCGATCTCATCACATCTATCTTCTGTTTGTTAATGGACTTCCTCAGACTTTAAAGTATCTGTGTGAAAATAAGAAACTTTGGAAATAATTTAATTGTTTTAGAAACACAGAGATTGCTGAAGTCTGTTTACCATCTAATGTCTGTCCACCATCAACAGAAAGCCCTGTGGAGAATTCCGGCTTTTATAGTGTTGTGCAAGATCGGTGATTTTTAATCTCTACATTCCCTCGTAATTTGGGGTTTTTTAACCTAAGTCCTAAATTATTTTAATTAAATTTTTAATGTAGTTTATATTTTCATAATTTAAAACCCCAGCTACAAGGACACAGTCTTAGGACAGTGGACATAGTATGACAGTAAAATGATGGGACTGATTGTTGGTTGTGGCATAGGAAATAAATCCCACTACTCTAGAGTGCCTTCTTTCATATTGCCAATTGTCTGGCCATCTTCAGTCATCCTGGGTCCACAAAGTAAATAAAACAACAAACTCAGGCTGCATAAGACCAAAAAGGAAGATGTATTGGGTGTGGGATTTTACAGAAGAAGGAACATACAATTGTATTAGATTCCAGGTGAAGTTTCCCTAGGTTCCTCCCTTCCTTTTCTCTGTTATGAACTATGATTCATCAAGATTAGGGGCAGATGGCCAAAAATACTATGCTGGATGTCTACTGGCCCACTGAATTTGGCTCCAGGCTTTTTTGGCAGTATGTCAATCATTCTTGTCCCAAATTTGTCTTATAAAGGTATACTAAATCCAGGACAATCTTTCTGCTGCCTCTCTAAATTCATATTGGGGAGGTCTTAGAAAGCCCGAGACTGTTGTGTAGATGTTCTCAGGTCCAAGGAAGGTGAATATTTGTCAGACTCTATGAGAGTGAGCAACCTTGGCACCGACCATCACTCTCCTGCCATGTGCACTCTGCTGGCTCCCAGCAATGTTTATACTACAGTTTTGGGAGCTGGGGAAATTCAAATAAATTGGTGTGTGTGTGTGTGTGTGTGTGTGTGTGTGTGTGTGTAAACATATCTTTCCTGACCTATAACTGTAATGTTTAACACAAAAAACTGACTTTTGAAAAAGAAATGTATGTGGTTCCTGCTTTTTGCTTGATTTTACTATACTTTGGGGAACTCTTAGCATAGGACACTTACAACCCTGCTTCAAAGCTGGACCAGCTCCACCCAGAAGGACCTCAGTAATCACAACATAATTTCCAAAAAAGTCAGTATGCTATAATAAACAAATACCAATGGAAAATAAGCTACATGAGGGCAAGGACTTGTCTACCTTGTTCCACTGCTGATAGCTCTGTGCCTAGAACAGGATCTTGTACTCCAAATACATCAACAAATAAGCACAAAATGGTTGAATGAATACCATTTATTGAAAGCCTACCATCTGTCAAGTTATGTGGAAAGCACTTTGTATATATTCTTTGTCTTTCTATTCCTTATAACGAACAATCTGTTAAGGTGGACATTAAAATAATTATCATATAAATAAGAAAAATGAGGTTTGAAGAATTCCATTGACTTCCCCAGGTCACACAGTTAGTAAGCAGAAGAGAAGAGATTCAAATCCACATCTGCCCGTCTCTCCAGCCCAAGTCTGTCCACCACCCCATGCCTTCAACCCAACAGCAGCAGCAAACAATACACTGACTTTTGGTATAAGATACAAAAAATTACAATATCTTAATATTATCATGGGTTCAGAAACTACTCCACATGACAAGAATTCTGTGGAGGGTTGATGGAATAGGATAGAAATATAGAAGGTCTCAAACTATATATCTCTGGATGCAGAGAGGCTATAAAGTTCTGGATTTCTCACTTCCCTGCTACATCATTGTAACTCTCACTAAGCGTAAATTTCCTCACCTGAAAACTTCATAATATGAGTCCTATCTCAATGAATTAAGTGGGAAAATACACACAGATGCAGCAAAGATTCATCACTGTAAACTATTACTAACCCAGAATTGTCTTCACAACTTATGTAAAATAATTTGATTGTTATATTAGAAAAAGGCAGAGATATTTTTAATATGACGATTACACAATTATTATTGGTACCAACATATGCTTATTTTTCCTTTAAATAATTTGCCCCTTTGGCCAGCAATTCAACTGATGATATTTTAAGTGGAAGCTCCTTTTAACAACAACAACAAAAACACAAAAAGTTTTGTAGGGGATGGGGAGTAAATGGGTCATTTTAAAGTCTGAACCCTCACTCATGGTAGAAAAGGCATTTGAACATTATGGATTAATGAATAAATTAATTCTGCATCATCTGGAGAGCCCCAAAGGTTTCTTTCCCTTGTTCTACGTAAAGCTTTTCAGAAAACAAAAACGCTTAAAAGAACATCCTTACTAAACATTTGATTGGATTAGAAAAAGCAAAAGTTTTGCTTTGTTTTTTTCTCTGCAGTTTTATAATTAATCAGCTGGCAGTTTTATAATTAATCAGGCTGGCAGTTTTATAATTAATAAGCTAATTTCTTTCGAGCATGACATGGAGCACTCTATCCCTCAAGGTAGAACTGGCTTAGAAAAGTTTGCCTGTGAGGTGGGCAAGCCTCACCTTGCCCTTTTTGCTGTGCCACCTGGAGACGTGTGGTCACCATTTTCATTTTACCTTGAGCTAAGGCTTTGCTAATAAACCAACCTATGCTGGGCATTCTGCCTCATGATTTCACTGCCTGAACAATTCTTTCTATTCCTTCAATGAGTCAGCTTAAACTCATTCAGGTCTGAAGAAGTTGAACTCAACATTTACTCTCCATTACTAAAGTAAAACTCATCAAGCAAAGGGCTACAGATCTTTCTTTTCTATATCTCTCCCAAAACACTGGGCAAAAAATGAACATTTTGATAACTTTCTGCTCTCTCTTCTCCCCCTCCTCCTCCCACCACAGTCAAGGCCAACTTGGTTTGAATGTTCTCAAATACTAACAACATCAACGAGACAGTGCCTACCTTTCTGAAACTCCAGTCCACAAAAGATGCCCCTTGCTTGCGAAGAGGAGCCAGAGAGAGACTTCCAGTGTTCCAGCTCAGGTTCAGTTCTCATCAGCTATCAACACACCTCCTCTCTGTGTGAGCTCGGAAATTCTTTCAGAGACCCACCCTCTAAAGTTGCAAGTCAAGATTTCTGGGCAATTAGTGACGTGATGCAAAGCTACTGGATGGCACTTTCAGGTTCTTCCTGACGGACGTTTTTTCCTGTTTCACCACTTGGAGAGGAGAAAACTGGAGTTGTCAGACACTAAATAAAAATGCTTTAATTTCCTCATCATTACTGCACTCTGGCACACACAATCATTAGTCAACTACTGAACAGGATAGTTTTGCTGTATGTATTAAAAGGAAGGGACTTAAGAAGTGGCGAGAAACCCAAAACAGTGTCAACACTGCCTTGCACTATCTTACGAGCTGGTTTGACAATTGTAGTACTCTCTAGAAGCCTGCTAACACCGACAGGGCTTTGGCTAACTAAATCAGCACCACCACCACTACTGCACCACAAAAATACATCAACCAAGGAGTGTCAGTCTACAGAAACGCAATGTTTCTGCCTTTTGCCTGGCAATTGAAAAAATAATTGAGCTTTTTTGAAGCATATACAACCAAAAATTAAAAGTCTGACAGTCTTTCCTTTTTAAAACAGGCAGATGCAATTCACTTTTCTCCCCCTTTTTTTGCTTCAGTCTCAAAGTATAATCATCACAAAGAAAAACAAGCAATACTGAGAAATAAACACTTTGTCTCACCGCTTGTAGCATTTCACTTTCAAAGGCAAGTGTGTATACATTTTACAGGATTTATGTGAGATATTCTATGTTTGGTGGTCATTTTCACTTTCTCTTGCCTAAAGGTGAACCAGTTCAGGGCTTGCATTATTTCAAGGTGCTCTGACAAGTACAAAAGCTTCCACAGGTTGATTCCTGTATTATTTGTAAGCCAAATATGGCTCCTAGAAGCTCAGGCAGAGCTGCCTCCTCTAAAGTTCAGCCTTAAAGCTCTCCTCATTGGCTGTAGCCAGCTGCTGAAAGTCATCTTTCTCCTTTTGTCACCTAATAGATGACAGCAAGTAAAAAACTGACTTGAGACAGAGAAAGGGAAACACTGGTTTAAAATTCTTTGAAATGCCAGTTTCCCAAATGTCATTAATGAGTTTAGTTCCAAGAAAGAGGATTGATAAAGGCCCTTTCATTTGATGCTTGCACACTAAATGCATCCTAGTCTGATTTGCTCTCTGCAGACTTTCTTTTTTAATATTCAGGGGTTCACAGTTTTAAAAATCATCTGGCACATCCAGCCGATGGGGTACTAGATGCTGTAGATGTTAGTTCAGGGAGCCAAGAGATTCTCCACAGAACTGCCTGATCGTTCCAACTTAGGCTTTTCTATTTCTAGCCCATCCTCCTTCAACTGCCACCCAAGTTATCTTCCTCTTCCTCTTTCTCCCATGCTAATAAACCTCTATCAGCCACCTTTTTTCTTATAGGATGACAGACTGCATGGTTGCAGCCTGTTGCTCCAGGATCTCCTTTTGCCTCTTCACTATACATTCCAGCCAAACCGAATAGGCAGCTTTTGTGCCCTTTCCATGGGCTACTCTTTTTGCCTTCTCTGCCTGATGAAAGTGTGACTCCTAGTTCACACTCCCCCAATTCTCAGCTCTCCTGGTACTGTGTTTATATCTATATAAACTTACTGCACTGTTTTAACTTAACTGTTTTCATGTCTGCCTCCCCACCATATTAGGAATCCTTAAAGGATATGTCCTAGACACCTTTATATCACTGGACCTTTACACAATGCCTTGGACACAGTAGCTGCTCCAACCTTATCAAGAAATTAACACCCCAAATTGTGAGCATAATAACACTGGTTTTTTATTCCAGGAATATCTGGGGAAGAGAATGCTCCTGAAATCTATCCTGGATTCTCTTCTGTGGAATTAAGCAAGGCAAAAGAGTGTTGTAAAACTCATTTTTGGTTTGATAGTCTCTTGTATAATGAAACACATGTTAGTTGCTGATGGAAGTATACTGTTCAAATCAAATATGAACTATTGATACATAGTTAAATATCTTCTATACAATCAAAAGAATCACATTGTAATCTGTTGTATTTCTTGAGTTACTGTCAATGTATAATTCCTTCCACTTCTTCAGGAACAGATGAAAAATTAGCCTATTGTACAATCTACACAACAGAGGACAGCAGCTAGACAGATGAAAGTGAGGAATTCTGAAGGTTTGTTTGTTGTGACTTTGCAGGAGCCAAGTATTTTTGTGTAAGTTTAGTGTGTCTGCTGTACATCTCCAAGTGAGTTAATTATGGGGCAGAAAACAGGCAGAGGAAGTTGAAAACAAATATAAATGTGGCTCTCTCAAGGAATTCCTAAGGCATTTCCTTTTCTTTCACTTGTACCTCATGATAAATTTATCAGTTTGTTGCTAATAGAAAAGAGTATCCTAGGAGGCATTACACAAAAGAACAAGGTCCATGCATGGGGTCATTTCTTTCAGGAATGCATTAAGACATTAAATCAATTTTATATTTTGGATCCTCATTAATAGACATTAAGTCATTTATTAAAATGTTAATGATTCCTTACATTTAAAAAAATAAACATGACACCTCTGAAAGTTTAAATGTGGACAATCAAGTACAATATTAGTGCAAAGGTTTTGTGGGGAGCATTGGGGGGTGCATTATGAAAATGATAAATTTTTACACAAAGAGCAGGCTTGTTACTAAATCAGACAGTATAAAATGCCCATCCCATACATCTCACATAGTAAATTTGGGAAGAGGAATAGGGCAACATGAATCTGAAGCAAACCCAATTCAGATTCTGAATTTAGGAACTCAGAATAGGAAAATAGATTAAGCAAGATGTAGGAAAATGGACTCTAGGCCCAGTAGGAAAAAGAGAACTATATATTGTGCCAATAGTTCTGCAAGCCAGGAGCAGAGGGTTCACATCTGGATAGCATGTAGATGTGGAGTAAAGGGAAGTGGGGCAATTTCTAAGTGAAACAATCCATAATCTAACATTCTAGAGAAGAAAATATGAGATAGAATTGACCTGATATTCCCTCAAAGGAAGGAATCCCAAGAAACTCAATGAATGCAGGTTTGGCCATATCAATCTTAACTAGTCCAATATTTTGAGATTTTACCAACAATCTCCATTTTCTTTGAACATTTCATCTTAACCTTTTTCATAGACACTTCACATAGAAAGTTTTGCTCACAGACAGAAATTTTAAGTCAAAATGCTCCCACAGTATTCTTTAAATAGATGTGTGTAAAATATCCTGTGGGATATAACAAAACAAGCACCTTCACAAATGCCTGGGCTAATACTTAAACTGATTGAATTTAAAGACTACATCTTATCGACATAAAACAGAGTTACTACATGATTCACCTAAATCCCCAAAACGAATTACAGCAACTTGATTGCTTCTCTCCACCCTCACCCCACTCAAAGTTCCACACTTCTCCCTTGCCTAGAATTGTAAAGTTCCCTGGCCAATAATTTGAGAGACCACTTTGTGAGCAAGCAAGAAAACTCAAGAGACGATAATCAGAAGTAGTCACAAGAATCATGAGAACTAATGATTTCCATACATTCAGGCTGCTCCAGAGTGTATTATTTCTCCTTAACTTTTGATCGCCTCTCCTGCTTTATTTTTCTCCTGGGCACTTGTCATCACCATCTAACATATTAAACTTTTAATTGTTTGTTTATTGTCTGTCTCCCTCCATTAGAAGGGTCACTTCATGAGGGATGGGATTTTTCTAAGCCTTGTTCACTGCTGAATTCTCAGGGGTTAGAACATTTTCTGGCACAGTCAGAACTCAATGTTAAAAAAATTTATGTCTCTGTATTTACAATGGTGTAAATGTAACAACAGTTACTTTTTTCTCAGAGGTAACTTTTATTGGGTTCTTTCAAAACTTAAAGTCAGTATTGGGTGTCATGAAGATGGCAAGTTCTATTTCGAGCTTCTTGGGAGGTGGGGAGATTTTTCCCTTGAAGACTTGAAGCAAAGAGTTCTTAAAATCAATTTGGCATGTTCCCTGGGAAGGCCATTGTGCTTTATGCAAGCCAGATCAAATTTTATATTGAGTACAGGCTCTCATCATAACCATTTCTCAACAGCCTGTCAGTTTACCATCTCCAGCCAGATGGTGCTACTTGCTGTGCTACTTTTGCACCACAGCTCCTGGTCATAGGTGAGGCTGGCAGGGGCAGGCAGGACATAGTACAACTTGTCTCCTCCAGACAAGTCCCATTTTTGTGCTCAATATGTGATTTTGTTCCTATTAGGTGTGTGACTCAAGATAAGTCACCTAAACTCAAGGGCCCTCTGGTTTCTCAACTGTAAAAAGAGGAAAATAACGGCAATACCTTATAGAGTTGTAAAAACATTAAATGAGTTAAATTATATAAAAGCACTTAGAACAGTACCTGGCACATTGTAAGTACTATAATAATGTTAGCTGTTATTATTATTATTATTAATCTATAGGCTTTCTTTCCATATTACTTTGTAACAGAATCTATGTCGTGCATTTAGACTTAGTTTTTCCAATTAAATCTTGAGGACAAGCACTGTGTAAAGTCTCCAAGTAGCACCCATTAAAATTCTCTGGACATAGTGACCATTCACTAGTTCATTGAACAGTTATTTTTTTGGTTTATACTATGTGGCAGGCACATAATATTTTTTGAAGGAGCTAATAAAAATCCAGACAACTGCCAAAATGGCCATGGGCACACATTCACACAGATGAGCAAAAGCATTTACAAACCTATTATACAGCATTTACAAACCTATTATACAGAGGTGCAGAGGGATGCATACAGAGGTGTAAGCATATAAATATAAATATATTTATATTTATAAAGACTGCATAATATGGAATCAGGAAACAAACAGAAGTGGGTAGATAAAGCTTTCATTCCCCAAATAACCAACCCCATGCTTGTCTCCATCTTTAAAGGTAGAACTTATTAGCATCAATATATGCTAATCCCTTTACCAAACATTGTATTGAACATCTAAGTCAACATTTCATATGCTTTGAGTAGACAGCATTGACCAGATAGGAGGAAATAGAAAGTAAGAAACCAGTGTTTGAATAAAGGTCTGGCTATCAATACCATGTTATGTGTCAACAAGACAATGAAGGAACAAAGTGTTCCTTATCCCTCCATCAATCAAATGAATTATGTGAGGTGCTAGAAATACAAAAATGAAGACAATGTTCCTGACCTCAAGGAGATCACTGTCTATCTTTCAACTCTTGATCTTTTCCTACCTACTATCTCAGACTCTACCATGACATGTGCTGACAAAGAACTGGGAGATGAACTGCTTGGGAAACTTAAGACACCTAAGAATGAGTACCTCTTTTAAGCCTATGAATTCTTTGGTGGAGTTTTTTAAAAAGCAGGATGGGGTACCCTATGAAAAGCACAAGTTTCCTGATGCCAGCCAACTAGGACCCATTTCCAAGAATAAGACACATCATAACAAAAGACTGTGTTACTCCACAGGGCATCAAAATATGCAGACAAAGCTTAATAGGCTTGTGGCTGTTTGGTGGGTTTGGTCACTGTCTCATCACTTCCAGGCCTTCTCAAGACAGTTCTAAACCAAATACATTTCCCCGCATTGCTTGCTTTTGTGCTGCCATAGCATCTAGAGGGACCCAAACATTCCCAGTCTAAGAGTGGTGCTGAGATTCCAGTCCTAGGAAGCTGTTTTCTTTGCCTTTCTGGTTCCTGGGGCAGAGTTGCCTTCCACTTACTGCTGTCAAGTAATGTTAAAACAAAGCCCTCATCATATAACTTCCTTGCTCCAGAACTTATGGTGTCTTTATGCTAGTTATATTACATCTACACTTCTATGACTATTTCTTTAATCCCCCTGTAAAATATGATCCCCATACAACCTATCCCACCTTACTCTCCACCATACCCCAATACCAATCTCCCCTTCAGCTGAGCCACTGGGATGTTCACTGTGACCTTTGGTCATGCCCCACCTGTGATCTCTCCTTATCTGGGTCTCACCCATTTCCTCCAGGATACCTTGCCTCTCAAACCAACCCAATCAACTTTTCTCTCACGTATTATCCAAATTGCACCATTAGCCCCATTTTATGTACAGCGCTATTCTTTAATAGTGCAGCATAGTAAAGTACTGTTTTATCAGTATAAAATGCTTCTGTAATACAATTTGATCAGTGTGTGTGTTTGTGTGTGGGTCTGCATGTGTAAACATGCATGAAGACTTGTGCCCTGTCTCCGTGAGACTGCAAACACCCTGATCCCAGATTCCACCTCAGGAACACTGACGGGTTCAGAGGAGAACTTAAGTAATAGTAGTTAAGGATCTAATGATAATAAGCTTTTCCCCTTCATTTTTTTTTTTAAGTGCAGTTCATTTATTTATTTATTTTATTTTTAGGAGGTACAAGGGATTGAACCCAGGACCTTGTACATGGGAAGCAGGTGCTCAACCACTGAGCTAAATCTGCTCCCCTCCCCTTCATTTTAAAGATGTATGCATATACATCTTCTGATGCTGCTTTTCCTCCTTTCAGTCATTCAACAACTATTTATTGGGCAGCTCCTATGTGCCTGAAATTAAGGATCTCACAGTGAACAAGGCAGATATGGTCCCTGCTTTTCAGCTATTTTAGACTCCGGAGCTTTGGCTGTGGCTAGAGAAAGAGAACACACCCCTTGAATGTCAAGAGTTGCTGGCTCTCCCTCTGTGAAAGACTACCAACAGACAAATGAACTAAACAGCAAGTGCTGGGTGCCCCACTCCTTGAAAGCTGCAAAAGGGATAGGAGTAAAACACCATATACCGTGTTGATTATAAAGTATCCCTCACTGGCATCTACTGAGATCTCAATTCAGGAAAAATAATACACACACACACACACACACACCTCTGTCACATTATGCTGTTTTTGTTTTTGTTTTCCCTTTTGCTTTGAATTAGAAATTCAGATATCAAATCGCCTGCTTTACTGCTGGGTACTGTTTAAAGTATAAAGGACAGGATTATTTCTATTCTTATCTCTTTTCAGACAAAAGGCTCATAGCTTCCAAAAGTCAGTTGCTCATAAAAGAAACCACATGTAAAAAATAAGTTTCACTAAAAACTAATAATATGTACCACTAATGTTTAGATAAATAACTTATAACCTTCATTCAAACATTTATTGAATTCCTATTATAGCAGTTATGCACAAGTAAGTATGTTTAAAATAAAAATAGTTTGACTGATTATATTAAACTGTCTTCAAGGCCTATTTGCAAACTGGGAGGCTAACCATTTACAGACTAAATGTTGACCAAACATTAGAGGATAAATAGTATGCTGGGAAATTATCTCATAGAAATATAGTCTAAACTTCTACCTATTTAAATCCTTAAAATTAAAACCAACCAACCAACAAATAAATAAAAATATAAAATACTACAATCAGTGTTAAAAGCTTCAGATTTCATTTAAATTGATTTTTAGTCTTTTGTCAGAGCTGAAATGAAAATTATCTGAACACAAATAACAAAACCCCTTCTGCCTTGGGAATGCTTTTTTTTTTTTTTTT
>JAQZBX010014005.1:0-39118 GCA_029593785.1 Cabassous unicinctus | reverse complement strand
CCCCGCCCTGGTGGACACCAGCACAACCAAGCTGAGCACTCGTGGCCCCCCAGAGCCCCCTGCCGAGCGCCCGCCTCCACCGGGAGTGGGGTAAGTGGGAGGCCATGGGTCATGCAGCCCTGTCCCCCGCCTCCCCCCGCAAGGAATCGTGTGTTGTGTCAGGTCAATTCCAAACGCCAGGGAGGAATGGAGAGCGCGGGAAATTCACGGCCTGCCCAAGGATCCTGAAACCACCAAATACGGAAGCGTTACTGACCTGAATGAATTTCTATCAAAGACCAAGAAACCAAACACCCAGGGCTCAGCTGCGGTGAGGGTGGCGCAGGCCCAGCCCAGTGAGGCCACTTTGCAAAGTGCCGCCTGAGACACAAGTTTGGTGACAGGAAAGAGGAGTCTCTCCCCACCAGGGCCCTGCCAGGGGACGGGAGCTTTGCCCACCCCTCGTTCCTTCAAACACTGCCTGGAGAGGCCGTGGGTCACCCAGGTGGAAGCCAAGGGGACATCTCCAGGCCGGGTGGGTCTGCACTGTCCACAGAGCCCGGGCTCATGGGCCTGGCCCGTGCTGGCTTCCAACACTTCCTCCCGCCAATAGGGTGTCTGTGGGGCTGTCCCTGGAGGGGCGAGACTGGGTGCCCAAGGGGCAGGTCAATCAGTGGCCCCAGCCTTGTCCTGGGCAAGGCCAGTTGAGGGTCCTGCTGGGAGCCTGGGCAGAGGCAGGTGAGCTGGCCAGGCCATGCCCCGCGCCCATTAGGAACTCGGATGGCAGCGTGGATGCAGTGGAAGCGACTGGGACACCAGGGGGAGCCCATCCCTCAGCCAGTGACCGCCAGGCAGCAGCACAAGCCCTGTGGGCTCTGAAGCCAAACATGGGGCTGCTCCACCTGGGCAGCCTCTCACCTCTCCCAGGGTCCCGAGGGTCCCCAGGAGCATGGGAAAGCCCCGGCCAGGGACCAGCCTCTTTCCTGACCCCCATCCTGGGCGACTTGGCACCCCTGTGGCACCCAGGCCCGCCCCACCCCATGGCTGGGGGCTGCCGAAGCACAAAGGCCACTACTCAGGAGGTAAAAACTTTATTTGGCTTATAAAACACCGTGTTTGACAAGCATGCTTGCAGTGGGGCAGAAAGCGCAGGACACTGCTTTGGAGCCTTCCTGGGTGGGGGGTTCAGCCCTGACACAGTGGGTGGCCAGTGACTCCCAGCCAAGACCCAGATGGACCAGCAGGCCCAGCGGCCGTGAAAGCCTGGTGGCCACCACCAGCAGCTCTTGGTGGCCAGCGCGTAGCGGCTGCAGTGTTCAGAGAGTGGCACCCTCACTCTGGGGACTGCCGGCCGCCACGCCGGCCGCGGTTGTCCCGCCACACGCAGTAGTTGAGCGTGGCCGCGAAGGCCAGCCAGACCAGGTACGGGTAGAGCAGGCGGGCGGCCGGCGGGCTCACCCGGTGCCAGGCCACGGCCGTTGCTGTGGCCACCCCGCCCGTCAGCAGGAGTTCCACCAGGGCCTGTGGAGACACGGCGAGAGTGACAGGCTGAGGCATCCTGCCTGCCCCGGGGTGTGCACGTGTGTGTGCGCGTCTGTGTGGAATGGAGGGGGCACTGGGTTAGGCACCAGGAGCCTCACTCATCACAGGCCTTCCCTGAGGGGCCCAGCCAAGCCCCTGCCCTGCCCTCGGCCTCGGTTTCCTCATCTGCAGGATGGGAGCCATCATCCCGCCTGACGGACGCTGGTGGGGGGGGGCGGTGACAGTGCCAGAGCTCAGGGGTGCAGCGGCTGCTGCGAGGGCTTGGAGCCCCCAACCCCACTGCAGAGAGGCCAGCCCTTATCTCCCAGAGGTGCAGTGAGGCCCAGACAATCCCGCAACTGTGAGAAAAGCCCGCTGTAAACCATCAGCGCTGTCCCTGAGGGAACGATGAGTAGGGTCCCAGCTCCTGCGGTACAAATGTGGACGCAGCAGGAATTCGGGTGGACAGTGGGCAGGGGCCTGCGTCCAGCCTGCTGGCCTTGCGTCTCACCACACAGCACTCAGTGTAATGTGGATTTCTCAGATAAAAGGACCCTAAACGCAAGCCAGTGACCCCACGGGACTCCAGCCTGGTGGCTCCTTCGCTGGAGGCAAAACAGCTGGGGAAGTCTCTGGGTGCTGGTCCCAGGAGTTTCTGAAGAGAACTGGCCGGGAGCCATTTGACCCCCACTGCCGGCCTTTACACCCTTACCCCTTCTGGGATGTGATGTCCCCATGGCCCCAGGGGAAGCCCCTCCACCGCGCATCTCCAGGGACCATGGAGCCAGGCCACAGCCACACTTACCCAGCCCATCTGGTGGCCACCAAAGAAGATGGGGGGCCATGCCCAGTTCAGGGCCAGCTGCCCAGCGTAGAGGCCCAGGGGAACCGCGGCCTCCTCCGAGAAGCCCCCCAGCTCTTTCCAGACCATGTAGGAGCCGTACCTGAAACAGAGGCCACCATCAGGGCACCATGGAATACGGAGCCAGGGACACTCGGAGGCCATAGCGATGGCTCGGCACACCCCTGCCCACAGGAAGCCTATGGCTCAGTGGGAAAGGCAGAAGTCCTGCCCTGCCACTGGCTGCTGTGTGACCTCAGAGGAGTTGCCTGACTTCTCTGGGCCTTCATTTCTCAAAGGTTGCTGTGATGATTAGAGCTAGCACACTGACAGTGCTTAGGACACAAGGACTATCTGCCATTGTTATCAGTGCTGGGAAGGGGGACACACACCGGGTATGCCCTCAAGAATCCATTCTACTCCCTGGGAATGCCCATCAGGTGTGAGCTGTTTGACCAGAACCTGAAGCCAGCCCTGGAGCTGGCAGAGAAGACGAGGACTTCCGAGGCTGAACCTGCAGCGGACCCCAGAATTCCAAGATCCTACAGCAGGAACCCTGCTGCCTCCACTCTGATAGAGATCCCGGCAGCTTTGACAGTGCATCTTAAAATGGGTGGATGCTGAGCCTGAGAGCATATACCGAGCCTTAAAACCAAGTTGTAGGGTCCTGAATAGCCCACGGTCCTACTTCCCACCTCCACACAGACTGACTTACACACACATTCCTTTGATCTCTGTTCCCTGAAAGTTGACAGGTGGCCGTAGAAAGACAACCAATCAGGACAGCAAATAGCTGGGGTCCCTCAATATGGGGAGGGGGAGGGAGAAATACCTTACAGAGACCTACCCCGGGCCCCCCGCTGCTCATCTCACCCTGTAGCATGCCCGCACCCGTGTCTCAGGTGGGTACTATCTCTTTTCTCTCGTTTCTCAATAAACCCTTTTACTGGTCTCAATAAACTGGCACATCTCTGAATTCTCTCTTGCGATGAAGCCAAGAACCTAGAGACCCAGAGCCCAGAGTGCTCTTGTAGCATAACTCTTTGCGCTGAATCACACTGGACACGCCCCTGCTCTGACCCCAGCTGCACCGACCCCCCGTGGTTGTGAAAACTGCCAGGATGCCAGCGTGGGCTGGGCCGTCCCTGCCACGCTCCCGGAAGGCCCAGGAGGAGAACGCTCTGTTGTGCAAGTGTGAGGCCACTTCCTCCACCCAGGCTTGCCCAACAAGGCCGGCTCCAGGGCGCCTGCGGCTCAGGGCCTGGAGGAGAAGCTTCCTGGAGGGCCTCACGGCCGCCCCCTGCCCCACGGGCTCCCACGGGAGCACCTACCCCATGGCCGAGTAGAGCGTGCCCCAGACGGGGCCCAGCGCCCAGTGGGGCGGGTGCCAGGATGGCTTCCGCAGGCTGGCATACCAGCGGAGGCCCTCTCCGTGGACAAAGTGGGAGGCCAGGACACCCCCCAGGTTGGGCACCAGCGTGAAGCCCATGGCGGGCACCCAGGGCGGGGCCATTGCTGCTGCGGCTGCTGTTCCGGAAAGCTCTGGAAGAGAAGACAGGGCCGGGGTGAGCTGGGGGCGCTCAGCATTTTTCCAGGCTCCTTCAGCACCCCTGCGAGTGCCGGAGGGCTCTGTAAGCAGCCCCAGTTCACCCAGGGATGGGGAGCTCCAACTTGGAGAGGTGCAGACAATGGGGGGAGGGCAGCTTCGGGGGTGTCACACCCCAGACCTGCCATCCTAGCCCAAGGGCAGAAGTGAACACGTCCATCCAAACTCCAGCCCCCCACCCAACAGGAGCCTCTGGGGTGCCCCCACGCCACAGTCGGGCTCCAGCTCAGCTCCTGCCCCAGCTGTGAGGGTCTTGTGCTCCCTCACCCTCACCCTTGACCTTGGGTCTCTGGGCAAGTGGGCCCCTCCCCTGTGTCGCCTCCTCGAGGCCAGTCCCGGGTGCCGCTCTGCCAAGGCTTCCAGCCCTTCCTCCCCAGGCTGAGTGCCAGCACTCAGGCTCAGCAGGGCCCACGTCAGTCCACACTCTGCACTTCACCTTCTATTAATAGTACTTCATTCATTCAGTGACTCATGTCAGACAGACCTTGCTTTAAATCCCTGCTGCCCACTGACTTGCTGTGATTTGGGGCAAATTACTTCACTTCTCTGGGCCTCAGTTTCCCCCTCTGTAGAACAGGATATCACACGGCCTACCTTGGGCCTGGCCCAGTGGGCAGCCTGTGGGAGTCTCTGGACATGGGTGTTTCCCCATTGTCCCACAGGCCCACCCTAAAGTCACTCCCCCTGCCCTGTGAATCAGAGAGGGAGAGTGGTGTACCCAGGGTCACACAGTATCCCAATCCCAGGGCCAGGCTCTGCCCGGGACTTCAATCTGCTCCCACACTGATGTCCTGGGCCCCTGGAGTAGCAAGAGTTCAAGGCTGACGAGGTCCCTGCCCTTCTCCCTAGGCCCCCTCGGCAGGGCTGGGGGCCAGGAGAGTCCCTTGTCTCAGGCCTGGACACTGCTACCCTCCAAGGCTGGAGCAGAGAGCTGACCCCCCAACCCTCCAGAGCCAGATGACCCTTCCCTGGGGCCCGAGGCTCCAGCACCAGTGGCAGAGCAGGGGAGACCCAGTCATCAGTGTTCCCCTTCCCGGCAGCCCTGAGGTCATAGAGTACCAAGACTCAGTGCGTGCTGAAGACCTACTAGACGACCGCATGGCCTGAGGCACCTGCACCCTGAGGAGCTCATTGGCTGTGAGTCCAGCAAGAGGAACCTGGGCTAGGCCAGCGCTGGGGAAACCTGCTGAGACAGTTTCCCCATCATAAAAGGAGGGGGCCGAGCTCCTGCTCCCACTCTCCGATTCTAGCTGGAGAATCAGGGGCTGTCTATGTGCATGAGACAAGAAGCCACACAATTGGATTCTGTCCTGGGGTGGGGACTGAGGACCTAGAGGTGGATGGGGGGGTTCTGGGGGAACTCAGACCTCAAAAAGGGTGCTTCTAGCCAGGATCGGGGAGGGGATGGTGACGGAAGGACAGCAAGCACTTTCCCCACAGTGGACGCAGCACGGCCCAGCTGGAGCCAAGAGCACGGGCCTGGCTCAGAGGCAGCCAGGTGGGCTGGAGGGGGCGCCGGCCGGGTGGGATCCAGGTGCAGCAGAGTCTGTGCTTGGTCTGGAGGCAGCGGGGAGCCATCCGGGCTTCAGGGCCCAGGGCTGCACCTGGGGAGAAGGGGCCACAGCAGCTAAATGCAGGAGCAGCCTCAGTGCCCAACAGAGGGGACTAAAAGACCTCAGAGACCCCCAATCTCAAAGCCCAGACAGGCCTTAGAGGACTCTCCCATGATGGGAGACTTGTCCTTAACCTAAGTTAAGTGGATAAGGCAGAACATAAAATCAACTACAAAAGAAAAAAAAAAGAGAGCGAGCGAGAACCTAGGTATGCATTTGGAATTGTCAGGATGCGTGGAGATGTGGGCAGGAAGGCTAAGGTGCCTGGGGGTGGCTGGGTGCCAGGCCGGGCCGAGCCCCAGTCTGAACGTTGTCCCTTCCTCCTCACCCTGCGGGAACCGCACCCTCGTGTCCCCCTCTGCCAAGGAAGACCCCGAGGCACACAGCCAAGGAGGCATTTGCCAAGGGTGGCCGCTCTGTGTAATTCCAGAGCCCACACTCAGCATGAGATTTATGATGCTTTGCTCATTACATTATTTTCCAAAATGTCTACAATGAGCATTATTTTAAAAGGAACAATCACAGCGTGTGGGGCACCCAGCAGACTCCACTTTGCCATTTGCCGACCTGAACCCACCCTTCTGGGCCTCGGTTTTCTTGCCCATTGAATGGGGGTGGCCACCTCCAGGCCGCTGCATAGGTGAAGAGGAAAAGCCGTCACGAGCTGGGCGCGTGACGCAGGGGCCCGGGCAGTGCTGCTCCTGGCCTCCTCCTGCCCGGCCCTCTGGCTTCCAGCTGCACGTGGTGGAGGCTGATCTCCACACACGAAGGGCCACCTCCCAGGGCCCGGAAAGGCGCAGCTGAGCGCCAACCCCGCGCTGCAGCCAAGTGGAGTGCAGTTCCGGGTCCCACCCCCTGGCTGCCACCCTGCAGCCCGGGCAGCCCCAGGTCCCCTCGGCCTTGTTCCTCATCTGTGCAACAGGGCCTGGTGGCCAACATGCTGGACCACGGCTAAGTGACGGCACCTGGAGAACCCTCCAGAGCCGTTCAGGGCATCAGGCCTCCCAGAAGGGAACCCCAGCTGGGCAGGAGGCTTCACCCCATGTTGAGCCTCACAGAGGCCCAGAGGCCGAGGGGCACAGGCCGGGGTCCAGGCTGGACCTCAGGCCTCCTTGTCAAGGGACAGTCTGCTCACACCCCAGACTAACTGTAATGCCCCCTTTCACTCCCGAGGTTCAGAGGTGTCCTTTCACAAGGGGTCCAAGTGGGCACCGCCAGGATAAGACATCCTGACACCAGGAAGCCCCCGATCCGGTTCACGGAGATGGACACACAGTTCTGGGGTGCTCTTATCCAAAATGCATAACCTGGTCTAACCATGAAGAAACTCCCTGGAGGCGCCTTCTACGAAAGAGCTGACCTGGACACGAGCAGTCCGCAAACGTGTCGCCATCATGAAAGACACAGAAAGACGGAGGGACCGTCACAGACAGCAGCCGACTGCCGAGAAATGACGGCGACAGGTGACGTGGGACCTGGGATGGATGGAGGGTATTGGTGGGAAAACGAGTGACGCGCGAATGAGACCTGCTAGGTTCCTGGTGTTGCTAATTGCACGAGGAGAGGAAGCTGGGAGAAGGGTATGAGAATTCTCTGTGCAATTTTCCCCACTTTTCTGTAAGTCTAAAATAAAACACAACAGTGTGGTCCCCTCCTTATGCTCAACCCTTAACTGATCAGTCTCTCCTCATCCCACTGGTGGGCCTGACCCCCCACCCCCAGCCTCTCGACCTCACCCACTGCCAAAGGCCCCCTGAGCCTCCCACCACCTCATTCCTGCTCCGAGACCCTCGGTGGCTCCCCATGGCTTTGTGGCAGTGGTGCTCTTGTTCCCTGCCCCAGCACTCAGAAGGGCCAGGAAGTCTCCAGGAGGACATGACGTTCTAGCTCACGGGGCCTTAGAGCTCGCCCCCTCGGCTGGCCTGGCTGTGTTCATTCTGCCCTGGACCAAGGGCATGAGAGGCTCTGCCCACCTGAGCAGGAAGAACCAGGGCGGCCGGATGCCCCCGTGGAGAGAGCCTGGGCAGGGAGCTTCCTGGGCTCCTCACTCGGCCGGGGCCAGTGGGCACGGGACAATCCCCACCACGCTGAGTCACGCTGGGCTGCCGAGAGAGGCCCCAGAGAGACCCGCTCTGAGATGGGGCCCCAGGGGCACCAAGGCAGGGAAGGGGCTCAGCGCTCAGGCAGAGGGCAAAGCCACCCATCAAACCCTCCGAAGGTGACTGGCAGGCCAGACCTGCTTGGCCTCCAATAGTGTGGAGATGCCAGGCCAAAGCTCCTGCCCGGGCCTCGGTCTCCTCAGGCCCAGCCGCTTCGTGGGGTCGTGGAGAAGCTCGGGGAGGAAGGGGAGGGCGGCCGGGCTACCTCAGAAACAGGTGAGGGGCGTGGGTCTCGCGCTGGGGGGCACTCACCCCATTTCCTCGCTCGGGGGGTAAGAAGGGGCCTCCTGGTGCGCACCCCCCACCCCCCATCCCCGAGGCTGAGACCATGTCAGCCACCGGCCACAGCGAGTGAGAGTGCTTCACAGAAGGTCCTGCTCAGGGAGCACCCCCAGGACAGGCTGAGAACGGGCAGGGCCGGAAGACGCTGCTGGGCCTTGCCTGACACCCCCCATCCACAGGCCTCTGGGCCACGAGCTGGGGGGGGCATGGGCCGGGCCCGGCGTGCTCACCCGCCCAATCACTGCCTCATTTGTCCCTCACCCCAGCCGCAGGGAGGAGACCAGCGGCTTCTCTTCTCCAGGCTCCTCTCCCTATTGGTCCCCCATGCTGGACTCGTTACTATTCCCACTTTCTGGATGAGGGAACCTTCCAGGCCTGTGTGACTCCGAGGCCCCTGATGCCCCTCCCCCACCTTCAAGAGGATGGTGCGCGTGTGACAAGGCCGTCATCCCCCAGCCTCCGCCCGCACCCTGAAGCCCACAGGGCCGCACAGGCTACCCCAGCCCAGCCTCAGCACCCTCCACCCAGGGCCAGAAGATTCCCTCCACTCCAGATGCCAATGGCCCCAGTGGGTGGGCGGGGTGGCCCCAGACCTCAGGTCAGCCCCAGGGTGGCTGGTTCCCGGATCAGCACCCATGCCCTGGCCCCTGAGCGTGGAACCCAGGATTGTCTGTCCTTGTTACAGGTCACCCAGGCCCGTCCCTGCCCCTGAGGTCTCATCCCCTGGGCCTCTGTGTCCCGGTCTGTGAGGTGGAGAGGGTCAGGGGCACCCTCCAATCCCTGAGGGCTCCCTATGGAAGGCGACAGAAACTGCTGCCTAGAAACAGAGCAGAGTTTTGTCTTTTTTCCGACTGCCCCGCTCCGGGCTGGGCCCCGCGCCCCAGCAGCCTTATCTTGCCACCACTGCCCACAGACTTGTTTCAAGTCTCTCTCGTTCTCCTTTTTTTAAAATGATTTGCAGCTTGTCTTCATTATAACCTTTGTGGGTCTTTTTCATTATGAAAGTAACCAGTGTGATAACAGGTAAGAAAAGGTCTGGAAGATTCCAGAACTAACAGGTAGCTGCGGGGAATCTGCTTTATGTCAGAAGCCTGCTTTTTGTCGTTAAAGGAAGAGCGCGTTCAGGACTGGCTCACTCAATGAAAGTGAAAGGGAAAAAGAAACGAAGCCCGCCAACAAAACGATGCGAAAGCAGAGCGCATGCAGGAAGAAGCAGGCCCCCCCGGGCGGGCGGCCGCCGCCATCAGCAGCCTCTGCGGGGCCTGCGGATGCCAGTGTGCAGGCACCACACACCTGCACACACTGCGTGCCAGCACACACTCCCGCAGAGCATCAGGGCAGAGAGTGGCTCAGTGACGGTGGAGGGCAGCAAGGCTTTGGAATCGTACCCACTCCAGGTCAGACCCTGGCTCCCCGACTCCAGCTGTGTGACCCTGAGCCAGCCTCGGTTTCCCCAGTTCAAAAGCCTCCCCTGGGGATCCGGGATTCTAAGAGGCTTGCTCACCTCCCTCTCACTTTCTCCTCAGCACTGTTGCTTCCAGGAGCTTCAGGAAGCTGGACCCTGCCTCCTGCTGTCGTGCGGGTGGAGGGGGAGCAGGGCGGGAAAGGGGGGTGGGGACCAGGGGAGCCCTGGCTGGGCTCCACAGAGACACCTGGGCCTCTGCCCACACCCTGGAGGCCCTGCCTTTGGCTGAGGGCTTGCTGTGTGCCAGGTGCCCTGGGCAGGTGCTTCCTGCCCTTGACCTCCCCTGATCGCCTCTCCTTGCCAATGACCCTTTGGAAATAGCCGGTCACCTGTCCCTAGGGGAGGCTCAAGTCCCATCTCCCCTGTCATCCATCCAAGAGCACGTGGTTCAGTACCAGGTAACGCCTTGCCCTGGCACGCAAGGCAGGGCAGTTCCAAGCCGCTCCAGCACACCAAGTCGGAGCCGTGGGCATCTGCGGAGGTGACCCCAGCACTCGGCACTTGGTTCACAGCTGGAGGCCCCACCGGGGCTCCGATTTACTCTGCACGAGGAGCGGAGGACAGCAGACCCCGGGGGAGGCTCGGCTCACTTTAAGCCCCTGTCCAGGCTAGACCGCTCCCGACCTAGGACCCGGCAGGTCGGGACCAGGTTAGACCGCCTGGCTGTGCGTGGGCAAGTAACCTCCTTTATCTGGCCTCGCTTCCCTCCCCTGTGGGTGCGAGCGGGTTGTCTCCGAGTGGATCTTGAGGCCAAGGTCTGCCTGACATTTTGGGATCCTAAAGTCATCCTGGCTCAGCTCCTGGCCACCCCTCCTCTCCGGGCCTTGGCCGGCTCATCCGCGGAATGGGCGCGCGTCTGGCCCCTCCCCGCGGCGCACACTTCGTGCGGGACCCAGGCCTAAAGGCTAGGGGCGGGGCCAGGGGCGGGTCGAGGGCGGGGTTTGTCCCCCTCCACCCGCCACTGGCCCGAACCCGGCAGCGAGCAACCTGGACCGTGAGGCCCCGGCCGGGGCCGCCCGCCGCCCCCTCCCGGTGACCCGGTAGCCGAACCCCAAGCGCTGCCCGGCGCCGCCCCGGCGGATCCCCGCCCCGAGGCTCCGGCTCGCCGCTTCTGGCCTCAGTTTCCCCTCTGGCCCTGCAGCGCGGGGCGGGGGCTGTCGGGGGTCCCACCCGCGCCGGGCTCACTTCGCGGGTCCCGGCCCCACTCACCAGCGGACGAGGCGCGCTCGGGACGGCGCTGCGCGGCGGGAGACGGAGGCTACTGTCCCGGGGCCGCCCCGCCCCGCCCCGCCGCCAGGCCCCGCCCCGCCCCGCCCCGCCCCGCCGCCAGGCCCCGCCCGGCCCCGCCCGGCTTGGCTGGAGGCCCCGGCGCCGCCCGCCGCCTCCCCGCGGGCGGGGGGCTCATCCCGGCGGCAGCGCCCCGGACTGCGAGGCGCCGCCCGCCTTCCCCGCCGCCCTGCTCCGCAGATGGCCCGATCCAGCCGTGCGTCCGCAGGCTGCTCGCTCCTCTTCTGAGCCTCACTTTACCCATCTGTAAAACGGGGCCCCAGAGACCGAGGTCCAGAGAAGGGAGCCGCCTCGCCCGCTGGCAAAGCCCTGAACGCCACCTGCAAGCAGCTCCGCCCTCCCGCCTCCAGAAACGCGCCCCAGCTCCTCGGCTGTTGCCCAGGGCGCCCAGGCAGCGCTCTGCGCTCAGTCGCGGTTTCCAGTTCCGGCTCGGGTTGGGTCTCTCGGCCTCCATTTCCTCATCTTAAAACCCGCACAGCGTCGCGGCGCTGGCGACGGTGCGCACGCAGAGGCTTGGCGCCCCGCGAGTGGAGGCTGCGATCGGCCGCCACCTGCCGGGAGCCTCGGGCTGACCGGGCCTGGCAGTGGCCCTGGGCCCGCAGCAGCCGCGGCTGCCCAAGCCCATCTCCAGGGCCCAGGCTGACCTGCTGCTACTACTTCCTGGGCACAGGAGCTGGGCACCTCCTTGGGGACCAGCCAGAGCCCAAGTACGACTTTTCTGGGTCCTGGCACTTTTGCCTTTATGGGCTCCTTTCTCCATTTAAGAAAAAAAAAATTTTAATATGCTTAGATACATTGGTATAAAGAGCATATAATCCAAGCTGGATTTCATTTATCTTTTTCTTCTCGTTTTAAAAGAAATTGAAACTTTTCTGTGGGCCCCCGAAAGGCTGGAGGCCCTAGGCACAAGGTGCCCACTGTGCCAAATGGAACCGTTGTCCTGACCACGCCTCCCAGCCTGCTGCCAACTCC
This sequence comes from Cabassous unicinctus, assembly GCA_029593785.1. Taxonomy (NCBI): domain Eukaryota; kingdom Metazoa; phylum Chordata; class Mammalia; order Cingulata; family Chlamyphoridae; genus Cabassous; species Cabassous unicinctus. The sequence continues at coordinate 27,393 of JAQZBX010014005.1, read as the reverse complement.
CACCCTCTTCCCGTAAGGAGGTGCCGGCGCTTGGCCAAGTGGCAGTCTCCCCTCCCCCGGAAGACCCAATGGGGAGGAGGCAGTGCCACTTCCCTCCAGGCTCACCCCTGCTGCCCGCAGGCCCACGGGGGCACAGGCGAGGCAGGGCTTTTTGGCCCCAGATACCTGCTGCTCTGCACACCAGGGCCAAAAGGAGGGGCTGAGAACAGAACACAAGGTCCCGGCCCTGGTGCCGTTCACACCCGTTTCACAGAGGGCGAGGCTGCAAGCCAGAGGGCTGAGCCTCCCCATCACTTCTGCCTCCCTCCTCTCCGACTCCCCACCCCTCACCCCCATCCTGTCCCTGCCTGAGCTTGGGCAGCAGCCACTGTCTCTCCCCTGGGTGGCTGCGCCAGCCCCAGCTCCCCTATCTTCCCTCCCAGCTGTTCCACGCAATCTGACTGCAGCCTTTCTCTGCCCAGGACCCTCCGGGCAGTGGTTCCTCCTGCCTAGAATCCAGTCCAAGACTTGAGCGTGGCATCCAGGGCCCGACACCACCGTCCCCACCCACACTGCTCCCCACCCTGGGCATCTCCACGTATCCAAGTACAACCCGTCATCCAGCTTCATCCCAGGAAGCTCTTCCAGAGCCCCAGCTGTGTGCCTCCCCAGCGCTAAGTGTCTAAGTGGGCAGGGACCTCCTCCCCTCGACACTGAGCCCCGGTGCCTCTGTCGGGGCCTGGCATGTGCCGGCCCGAGAGAAATATAAAGGTGTCCAGCTCTGCGCTGAACCTGAGGAGACAACGTGAGCAAACAAACCCAGCCCAGGCGTCAGGCCTTCCGCAGAGGAAGCATGGAAAACACGCTCCCAGTCCTGGGAGGATTGTGCCCACCTCCAGCTCAGAGAGGTGGAAGAGCTGCACCCTTAGCCATTAGGACTTGGGGCTTCCCAATTCCAAGTGTCACTCTAGGACTGTCTTTGCCCACATCTTATTTACATGTTTAACTTTATTACATGAGTAATCCAGGCTTCTCGTGAGCTACTGGAAAACACAGTCAAGCAGAGCGAAAAAAGAGCCGCCCCCTCTCCCATCGCCTAGAGCAAAGCTTTGGCATCTCCCTGCGTCTGTCCACGACGTTCCACGTGTGCACACACTCCTTCACAAGGATGCCCTCACGCTCGGAATGGCTCCGCCTCTCCTTCCCCTGACAGTAAATCACAAACCTCTTTCTACATTAACACATATTTGCATCCATTGTATGGCTTTTAAATTGTGAAATGTTTCACAAACACAGAGATGTATATAAAACCTATGTGTACACTCCAAAATCATAATTAAAGGAATCCTGGTGCACCCATCCCCAGGTGAACGAACAGGCACGGCCAACACCCTCGAGGCCCTCCCCACAGTAACCTCTAGCTGGACTTTGGCCCTTGCTTTTCTTTAGAGTTGAATTAATACCGCCTCTGTAAGTTCCCCAGGGAGCTGTGTTGGTTGGTTCTGAACTGCTGAGGGGCAGCTCGCAGCTGGCTGGGGGAGGACTGGGCACTGAGCAGACCGGAAGGCTTACTTCAGGGAAAGTAACACTGAAGAGCACCTCTGGGGCACAGCTGGCCTCAACCTCCCTGAGCGCTGACAAGAGCCCCTTCCGGGGAGTCAGAGGGCAAGGTCAGGCCTGGGAGACACAGGCCTCCCCCACCGGGACGTCTGGCAGGCTGCGGCATGGACGTGCAGAAGGAGGCCGTCGGAGGAGCGGGCTGCTCTGGCTTCTTGCTTCTGCGTTGTGAGCTGGAACAAGCATCTGCAGCTGGCTCCGGCAGCAGGGCACGGGCGAGGGGAGAACAGACCCTCATCAGCTCCTGGTCCAGACCAGCCAAAGACAGACACGAGCCTGGGCCAGGCTCGCTGGGCGCACCACCCTTAAACCCGCGGTACAGCGGCAGTGGGGAGCCCGGGGATGCCTGCCGTGCGAACGTCCCTGTGCCACTGCTCCCATCCAGGCTGGCCGCTTGCAGGCCCGGTGCCCGCATCGTCTCGGGATCTCCCTTCACCACCACCCGGCTGGCTCCTCATTTCCCGGACTGCACATCTTCCTCCTCGGTTTACCCCCCTCGTGTGTATGGAGCCCATTCTGCACGGGCTCCTGGGAAAGAGGCCCTAGAGAGGGACGTTTCAAATGCTTTGTGTTGCTACCCCCATGCTTGACTGATGCTTGTCTGAGTAAGAACTGGAAGCCGGAGATGACCGGCCTTCAAAATCATGAAGACATGCTGTCAGCCCCCTTCCACGTTGCTGAGGAGCCGGCTGAAGCCATTCTGCTTCTTGAGCCTTTGGATGTGACCTGTTTTGTTATTTCTGGAAGATTTTAAGATCTTTGTCCCCAGAATTCTGAGATTTCACTCTGATATTCCTGTATGTAGGTCTAATTTCATCACTAACACCTAGGGGGCTCTTTCAATCTGGAAACTCATATCCTTTATTTCTCAGAACATTTCTTGAATTATTCCTTTGATGGTTTCCTTCCCTCCATTGTTTTCTTCTCTTTTTGAAACTCCTTTTACTCGGAGTCCTGGACCTCCTGGGATGGACTACTTTCTTTTCTGTCCTATTGTTCATGACCTGTTTTGGATTTGCTTTACTTTCTGTGTGATTTCCTCAACTTTCTCTTTCTGGCCTTCTAATGAGTCTGTCAATTCTTCTATCCCGTTTTTAATTTCCAAGGGGTTATTATTTGTTTTCTGAATATTCCTTTTTTAGAACTTCCGTTCTTGTTTTATGGATGCAGTGTTTTATCTTTCAAACACATCAATGATAGTTTTTTTTTAAATCACATCTTCATTGTTTGATTAATGAAATGGATCGGAGGGGCGAGAATGGTGCATGTGGAGATACACCCAGCTCTGATTAGTCAGAAACTCCTGCTAATTGTGTACAAACATGAGTATCACAATAATCACACAAAAAGTCAGATCGGCAAAGCAGCAGCCCTCTGGGAGGGCTCAAGGCACCTGGGAGGCTGAGAAAGGAGCCCAATGCCTTGGGGTGTAGACAAGGGGCTGCAGGGCTGGGGGGGCTGCACCCCTCCCCACCCGCCCCTGCTGGCCACACACACTCCTCTCTCCCCATTTACAAATCACCCCAAAACTGTCCTCAAAGGGGCATAAATACCACCTGCCAAAGCACTGCCAGAAATTAGCCCTGAGCTAAATCCTGAGTGCCCCCTTCCTGGTGCCAAGTCACCCAAGCCTGGAGAGGAGACCCCTTTGTTCCCCATCCACTGCAGTGTGGGTGCCACTCTGAGCAGGAGCAAGATCTGGGAGGGGTGGCCCAGAAGCCCCTTAGGGGAGGGGGGGTCAGGATCGGCTCCCAGTGGCCATAGGATGGTAAGTGCCAAGTGTGGGGAGTGCCAAGTGTGGGGAGAGGGACCACACTCCTGTTTAGTCCCCAGTGTGGACTGAGAGGTGCTGCCCTGGCTCAGTCCCACTGGAGCCGCTGTCTGTGCCCTAATTGGGCAGCACATGCAGCAGCTGGTGCCCCAGGAGCCTGTTGGCAACAGAGTGCTCCACGATGATGTCCCCCGTCTGAGTTATGTATGGGGGTATCAACAGCACCCTAGGATGCCGTGACCAACCAGATGAGCACAACCTCGGGGCAGCCCTGTGCGGCTATGATGCTTGGCCCGCTGAGGTGCTCCTGGGTGACAGTTCTGTTGACAATTTCGCGTTACTGAAGCAGCAGGTGTAGGGCATCTGGTTTTTGCTCCAATGTCGCAGTGGTCCCATCATGGCACTTAAATTGTTTCTGAACAAAGTTCATGTTTTTGAAGCCCAGAAGGTCAAAGCAGTTCTCAATGCCTCTTCCAATGTTCAGAGAGTCCACCGTCTGGTTCTGGAAAATCAAGGCCACCCTACCACCAGTGAGCTCCACGAGGAGGACAGCAGCGTGTGGGGAAGGCACAGGCTGTCATGGAGGGAAGCCACCACACCCAGGAAGGAGACCAACAGGCTGACCGCAGGAGGAGGATGGCCCTACCAGCAGGACCAGGTCCCTGAGCTGCCTGCACGCTGCGGAGCAGATGACAAGTGAGAACTTGAACCAGAGCATCCTGGGCGCTTCCCGCACAGCCCTTCAGGGCTCCCGGCCCCGTGGCTTGGACCCTCCACGGTCGCCACCGTCAATGATAGTTTCTTTAAAATTATTTTCTTCTTCCTTCATAGTCCCTGAATCCTTCAAGTGCTCTCCCTGCCCCCCTGCTCCCCTGCACCCCTCAACAAGTCTGTGGATGGCACTTTCCATTTGTCTGGAAACTTCCTGGATGGTAAATATCTTTAGGATTTTCCTCTTGGGCTGGTCAGAGTCTCAGAATCCATTTGTCTGGAGGGGAGTAATCTGGTTCCAGGTTTCTGGAAGCTCAGTGTGGGAGAGGGTTTAGGGGGTGGTTCTACACTAAGCATTCAGTATCCACCTGTTTTCAGCTGAGTATCCACATTCAAAGCTGTCCCTGGCTTGTCCAGCCCAGAGACCCACTGGGTGACCCTTTCCAGAGCTTAACCAGAGATGTTGGCTGGAATGGGGAGGGGTAGCACTCAGTGGGCAGGGAGGTGGAAGAGCTCTAGGGATCTAACTGCTTCTCAAGGAGAGCTTCAAAGAAGCCTTATTTTAGCCCTCCTTCACCCCTGGATCTAGAAGCAGCTGGTGCTGCCAATTCTCATGCTTTGGAGGATTCTGTGGTCTGGATAAGGGTTAGTTCTCGGCTTTTCCCACTGTTGGGAGGGATTTAGCCATCTGGGGTCGGTTAAATCAGGTAATACTGGTCCATCTCCTTTCCAGCTTTCAGCGATCCTGTTACTGGTGTCTCCTTGTTCTCCCTGCCCTCAGGGTTTGTCTTTAAAGATCTCTTTACTGTGGTTTTATGGGTTTTGAGAAGCAGTGTATGCTCTATTCATGTCTTAACCTGAAAATCTCCTCCACATCTTTTAAGACTGTGGCAGAGCCTTCTGCTGCATAAATTGGCTGTAATTCATTTAAGAATCCTCCTCTAGTAAGACATGTAGCTTATTTCTACTTTTTCCTTGTCAAAAGCAAGGCTGCTATGCATATTCTGGGAGGAAGGTCTTTGCTCATTTGCCTGGTTCTGTTCTTAGGACAAACTTGGTTGATACAGATTCACTGATGTGATTTTACCTACATCCTTCTTGTTGTGAGATGTGTGTGTGTGTGTGTGTGTGTGTGTGTGTGTCCTGGGCTCCTTAAGGAAAGACTAGCAGGAAATGAGAGAGAATACAAGGTAATTTGGGGATTGGGTAGGGGGAAAGGGGTGAAGTTAGTCAGACTCTCTTTCTGGCCCTGAGAGCCAGAAAGAGCACCCAGAAGCTGGATATCCCCAATTTTGAATGCCTGTTCTGACACTAAGCATCTGCCACTCAATCTTTAAACCTTGGTCTACTCATCTGTAAATTGAGGATAATGCTAGCACCCACCCACGTATCATTGCATTGCTGAGAGGGATTAAATTAATGTTTAAAAAATATGCAGGGCTTTGTTCAAAGAAACAAATATTAATTAGATGTGTATTATGTTCAGGAGACCACGTCTGGTTTGTAGCCAGCGCTATGCGAGAAAGAACGTGGATGGGTTTCCTGAACTCTTCACTTGTTAGGTACGGAGAGTGTAAGTATTGTCTTCAGATACACAGCTAGGGCGGAACCAGAAACCGCGGAACCTTTCTTTCCGCCGCCTGCTCCGACCAGCCCGGCAGGAGATGCGTCAAGGACCGCGCCGCCGCAGTCGGGCCTCGGTAGCCACGGTAACGTGAGCGGGACAGGTTCTCCACTATGAGCCTACGGGCCACGCGGGCTGCGTGGGCCTGGAGCTGGGGCGCGAGCCCCCTCCGGGGTGCCTCGAGCTTCCGGGTGCCTCCCCTGGGCGCCGCGGGCGTGGAGGAGCTGCTGCGGGACGCAACGGTGGAGGAGGACGACGGGCCCCGGGAGCAGGCGCCGCGGCAGGCGGCGGACCAGTTCTCGGTGCTGCTCTTCCCCGGCCAGGGCAGCCAGGTGGTGGGCATGGCCCGCGGCCTGCTCGGCTACCCTCGCGTCCGCGAGCTCTACGCCGCCGCCCGCCGCGTGCTGGGCTACGACCTGCTGGAGATGAGCCTGCACGGGCCGCAGGAAGCTCTGGACCGCACCGTGCACTGCCAGCCCGCCGTCTTCGTGGCTTCGCTGGCTGCCGTCGAGAAACTTCATCACCTGAAGCCGACGGTGAGTTCCGGTGGCAGATCAGGGAGGGTGAGCCCTGCCCGAGCTCTCACATCGGGGCTGGCGCCCGCCTGGGGAACCAGCTTACCGGGCCGGAGCGCGTCCACGCCTCATTCATTCCGCAGATTTTTATTGTGTACCCGCTCTGTGCCAGGCACTGTTCTAGGAGCTTGAGGTAGAGCCGTGAACAAAACAGGGATCCCTGCCCTGGGGGAAAATATACTATGTAAAATGCATAGTATATTAAAGATGATAAGCATCATGGAAAGAAAACTAGAGCAGGAAGTAGATGGGGACTGGAGGGCCAGGTTGGGGTTTCAAATTGGGTGGTCAGGGAAAGCTCATTAAGAAGGTATTTGAAAATGTCACTTCACCTGAAGGTGGTGAATTGGTTGCTGCTACTACTAAGTAATGTTAAAACAGCGTGAGGCTAGCACTTCAGAGCCATTACCTCGTTTTACACTCAAAACAACCTTTATTTTATGGGTAAGGAAAGGAGGCTCAGTTAATTAGCCCTGCTGAGTTGGTATCATAAAATATATTGAAGAAAAAAAAACAAAATTAAAGTAAAATAACTATTGAGTGCTTCCCCTTGCCCAGGCCTGTACTAAGCACTGTAGAGACATTATCTTCACATGTGTTTTGCTCGGCCCTCATTTCACAGATGATCTGACTGAGGCCCAGAGAGGTTAGGGAACTCTCCTAAGATTCAAATCCAGGTCTCTGTTGCTGTGAAAATCATGTTCTTATGTTCTGTGCTTCACTCCCTTGGCTTCATGTAGTCTGAGAGGCAGCTCCAGGGCAGAGGCAAGAGTCTGAGCTGGAGAATCCAAAGCCCTGGGTTGGAGTCACTACTCCACCACAGAGTCGACTAAGGCTTTTCCTTGTGTTGCCAAGGGACGTTCCTCATCAGTAAAGAGGCTGGACTCAGTGATTGCCAAGGCCAATTCCATATGTTCCCATCTAGCTGGAGCACCAGGCCAGAGGGACCTGGCTCCCTGAGATCCTGGATGCCCTGCCAGCTCTCAGGCACAGATCCCTGGCCTCATGTTCTTCTCTGTCACCACAGGCTATTGAGAACTGTGTGGCTGCTGCTGGGTTCAGCGTGGGAGAATTTGCAGCCCTGGTGTTTGCTGGAGCCATGGAGTTTTCTGAAGGTACCCAAGAAGGGCTTTGGTTGTGTACGGGGTTGTGGTCTTGCTGGGCTCCTTGGGGACCAGGACCATTGCCAGAAAGGATGCTGGACCCAGCCGGGGCAATAGGGAAGGGAGCACATGGATGGGGGATAACATTGGAACCCTAAGACCATTCATCAGTTGATGGACACCTGTGTTGTTTCCATCTTTTGACAATAATGAATAATGCCACTATGAACATTGGTGTGCAGATGTCTGTTCTTGTCACTGCTCTCAGTTCTTCTGGGTATATACCCAGTAGTGGAATTGCCAGGACACGTGGCAAATCTATATTCAACTTTAGGAACTGCCCAAACAGTCCTCCACTGTGGCTGTGCCATTCTACATTCCCACCAATACTGAATAAGTAAGTGTTCCTATCTCTCCACCTCCTCTCCAACACTTGCAGTTCTCTGTCTTTTTCATAGTGGCCATTCTGATAGGTGTGAAACGATACCTCATTGTAGATTTGCTTTGCATTTCACTAATTGCTAGTGATGTTGAACAGTTTTTCATGTATTTTTTCACCATTTGTATTTCTTCTTTGGACAAATGTCTACTCAAGTCCTTTGCCCATTTTTTAATTGAGTAGTTTGTCTTTTATTTTTGAGTTGTATCATCTTTATATGTATCTTGGATATTAAACCCTTATCAAATATATGATTTCCAATTATTTTCTCCCATTGAGTCAGCTACCTTTTCACTGTTTTGACAAAGTCCTGTGAGGTGCAAAAGTGTTTTTTGTGTTTTTTTTAAGATTTATTTATTTCCTCGCCCCCCCCCATTGTTTTCCACTCATTGTCTGCTCTCTGTGTCCATTTGCTGTGTGTTCTTCTGTGTCTGCTTGTCTTCTCTTTAGGTGGCACTGGGAGCCGATCCCAGGACCTTCTGGAGTGGGAGACAGGTGCTCAATCTCTTGCGCCACCTCAGCTTCCTGGTCTCCTGCGTCTCTTATCATCTCTCCTCTGTGTCTGTCTTTGTTGCATCATCTTGCTGCGCCAGCTCTCCGCATAGGCCAGCACTCCTGTGCGGGCCAGCTCACCGCAGGCCAGATTGCCTTCACCAGGAGGCCCCGGGAATTGAACCCTGGACCTCCTATATAGTAGACAGGAGCCCAATCGCTTGAGCCACATTTCCTTCCCAAAAGTGTTTAATTTTGAGGAGGTTCCATTTATCTATTTTTTCTTTGGTTGCTCGGGCTTTGGGTGTAAGATCCAAGAAATGACCACCTACCACAAGATTTTGAAGATGTTTCCTTATATTTTCTTCTAGTATTTTTATGTACTGGCTTTTATATTTAGATCTTTGATCCATTTTGAGTTGATTCTTGGTAGTGAGTTAGGGGTCTTCTTTCATTCCTTTGGTTATGGAAATCCAGTTCTCCCAGCATCATTTGTTGAAGAGACTGTTTTTGTCCCATTAACATGGACTTGGTAGGTTTGTGGAAGACCAGTTGGCTGTAGAGGTGAAGATTTATTTCTGGACTCTCAGTTCTGTTCCACTGATTGATGTGTCTATCTTTATGCCAGTACCATGCTGTTTTGACCAATGTAGCTTTGTAATATGTTTCAAAGTCAGGCAGTGAAAGTCCTCCCACATTGCTCTTTTTTAGAATGCTTTTGGCTATTCAGGTGCCCTTTCCCTTCCAAATAAATATGGTAATTGCCTTTTCTAGTTCTGTAAAGTAGGCTGTTGGAGTTTTGATTGGTATGCATTGAATCGATAAATGAGTTTTAAGTAGGATTGACATCTTTACAATATTTAGTCTTCCAAATCCATGAACATTGAATGTCTTTTCATTTGTTTAGGTCCTCTTTGATGTCTTTTCACATTGTTTTGTAGTTTTCTGAATACAGGTCTTGGACATCTTTGGTTAAATTGATTCCTAGGTATTTGAGTCTTTTTGTAGCTATTGTAAGTTGAATTATTTTCCCTGATTTCTTCCTCAGATTGTGCAATACTAGTATACAGAAACATTTCTGGTTTTTGCATGTCGAGTCCTGCAACTTTGCTGAACTTGTTTTTTAGCTCAAGTAGTTTTGTCATAGACATTCAGAATTTTCTAAATATAGGATCTTGTCATCCATGAATAGTGAGAGTTTACATCCTCTTTTCCTATTTGGATGCTCAATTTTTTACATTCTTTTCTCTCTCTCTTCTTTTTTCTCTTCAATTTCAGCTGTTCTGTCTTTGGTATCACTTATTCTTTCTTCTGTCATTACCTGTCTGCTCTTGTATGCCTCTAATGTGTTTTTGATCTCACCTATTGTGTCTTTCATTCCCATAAGCTCTGTTACTTTTCTATTTAGGATTTCAAATTCTTCTTTGTGCTCACTCACTGTCTTCTTGATGTCCTTTATCTCTTTAGCCGTATTGTCTTCTAACTCATTCATTTGATTTTGGAAATTTGTATGAATCTCAATTAGTTGTGTCAAGTCCTTTGTCTCATCTGGGGCTTTGATATATTCCTTTGCTTGGGTCATTTCTTCCATTTTCTTAGTATGGCTTGTAAATTTTTGCTGATGTCTAGGCATCTGATTATGATAGTGAATATGCTCTAATGCTAAATCTCTTTTTATTTTGTAGGAATTTAATGGCAGGAGACTGGTATTGTCATTCTTTGGTTCTTGGTTCAACCTGTTCTATATCTTCAGGATTGCTCAGGGGTCCTGGACCCAGTGGTGGGTTGTAGAACTGCTTCCAAGGGCCTTGGGGAGGGAGACTGTGAAGGCCGGAAAGTCTCCCTCACTTATTTACTTTTAATTTTCTTACATGCACTTCCTTGACTGGCCAGCAGAACGCGCTCTTCGGCAGGTCTCTCAGTTCAAAGCCTGGTCGGAGTGTGTTTGCTGCAACACAGACCAAATCAATGTGACAGAGGATCCTGCCTGGAGGCTCAGAACCTCACAAAATCAAACTTTCTCAGATTCAGTTCTCTAACCTTTGCTGGCAGCCCCCTCTCTCTTTCCAGGTAGGAAGTAGTTCTACTCCCTCCTATGTCCTCAACAACAAGTCCTGGTCAGTAGGGAGGATGATCGAGAGGGTCAGATCATTTAGTCCCATGCTGGCTCTCAGTGCAAAAAGTGGCGCGGCCCCACCCGGCCTGGAAGGGCTCGTGGGACACAGCAGCCCAGATTTGTGGACCAAAAGCTGAATCAGCCTTAGGCTGTGGCCCTTTCTTTCTCCTTTCCTGAGAAGGTGGATCCCTGCAGCCCCCTTCTGTCTGTAGCCACCAGCCCTGGGCCGGAGAATTCAAAGCTTTCTACTCTCAGGGTAGGGGAGGAACACCAGCAGCTGCAGCTTCTTCTACTCATGGTCTTAACGTTGAGGTTCTTTTACTGTGCCCCTCTCTCTTCTGGGTGGTGTCAGCCTTCCCCTGGTGTCCTAAACCCTAGAACTTTTTTTTTCCAGGCCATTTCTGCATGTCCTCTGGCTGTTTTTCTGGGAGAGGAGAGAGTTCTGTGACTTTATAATCCATCTTCTTCTGGGAAGTCTTTTCATTATCTCTTTAGTTTATATTTCTTTATTTTAATTGCTGGAAAATATATACAGTAGGAGAGCGGATGTAGCTCAAGTGGTTGAGCCCCTGCTTCCCATACACGAGGTCCTGGGTTTGATCCGTCATACCTCCTAAATACACACACACGATATATGTCTTCTCCTCCCAGCCCCTACCAGATATACCGTTCAGTGGGATTAATCACATTCACAGTGTTGCAGCACCCCTACCACCACCCACTACAAGAAATTCTCCTTCACCCCAAACAAACCCTGCACTGATTCTCCCTAACTCCCCATTGCCTCTGGCCCTCATCTCTGGTAACCTGTGCTCTGCTTTCTGTCTCCATGAGTTTACGTATTCTCTGATATTTTTTTTGTGCTTACCGTGGGGCTTAGATGGTTTTTTTGTTTTGTTTTGTTAAGATTTATTTACTTTATTTATTTATCCCCCCTCCCCCAGGGGGTTCTGTTGTCTACGCATTGTTTGTTCGCCTTCTCCAGGAGGCACCGGGAACCAAACCTGGGACCTCCCCCACGGGAGGCGAGGGCCCAACAGCCTGAGCCATGGCTGCTTCCCGTGGGGTCTGCTGGCTTTGGCATCTGCTCGTTTAGGCATCTGCTCATTGCGTTGGTGCCGCATCTGCTCGTCTTCTTTAGGACGCATCGGAACCTGGACCCGGGACCTCCCGTGTAGTAGGTGGGCGCCCATCTGGTTGAGCCACATCTGCTCCCTTGTGGGGCTTAAATTTAACATCCTAAATCTTGTTTGCTTTGATATCAACTTGACTTCAATTGCATATATAAACTCTGATCCTATACTCCCCACCTTCATGTAGTTCTTGTCACAAATTGCATATTTATATTAGGTTGGTGCAAAAGGAATTGTGATTTCAGACCGTGAATTTCAAGTAGTTATAACTAGGCTCAAACACATCTTAAGCAAAATAGGAACCATTACAATCAACACATTTTTGTCACCGAGAAATAAGTTTGTTTATTCCTGTAGCGTAAAAATCCATGCTTCAGGATTCTACGATCTCTTGGAAAGCTTTTTCTGCATCCTGCTGGTTGTGGAAGCATTTTCCCTGCAAAAGTTTTCGAGATGCTTGAAGAAGTGGTAGTTGTTTGGCGAGAGGTCAGGTGAATATGGCGGAAGAGGCAAAACTTTGTAGCCCAATTCGTTCAACTTTTGAACCGTTGATTGTGTGACGTGTGGTCGGGCGTTGTCATGGAGAAGAATTGGGCCTTTTCTGTGGACCAGTGCTGGCTGCAGGCATTGCAGTTTTTGGTGCATCTCATCGATTTGCTGAGCATACTTCTCAGATGTAATGGTTTCTCTGTGATTCAGAAAGCTGCAGTGGATCAGACCAGCAGCAAACCACCAAACAGTGATCATGGCCTTTTTTTGGTGTAAGGTTGGGTTTGGGAAGTGCTTTGGAGCTTCATCTCGGTCCAGCCACTGAGCTGGTCATCACCTGTTGTATAAAATCCAGTTTTCATTGCATGTCACAATCTGATCAAGAAAGGGTTCATTGTTGTTGTGTAGAATAAGAGAAGATGACACTTCAAAGCGACAATTTTTTTGATTTTTGGTCAGCTCATGAGGCACCCATTTATCGAGCTTTTTTACTTCCCAATTTGCTTCAAATGCCGAACAACCGTAGAATGGTAGACGTTGAGATCTTCGGCAACTTCTCATGTAGTTGTAAGAGGATCAGTGCCGATGATTGCTCTCAATTGGTTGTTGTCAACTTCCGAGGGCCGGCCACCACGCTCCTGGTCTTCAAGGCTCTCGCCTCCTTCGCAAAACTTCTTGAACCACCCTGCACTGTGCGTTCCTTAGCACGTCCTGGCCAAATGCGTTGTTGGTGTTGCAGTTGTCTCCGCTGCTTTATGACTCATTTTGAACTCAAATAAGAAAATTGCTTGAATTTGCTTTTTTCTGACATCATTTCCATAGTCCAAAATAAATATAAAAATAAACAGCAAGTAATAAGTCATTAGCAAAAAGATATAAAGTGAGAAACGCACATTAAAATGACAAATAACCTAACCACATTTATTTAAGAATGTATTCCAACACCAAATGGCAAATTTCAACAATGCAAAATTGCAATTACTTTTGCACCAACCTAATACATTATAAGACGAAAACATTATTACATTTTATGCATTTGACTTTTAAGTCCTGTAGGAGGTAAAAAGTGGAGTTAAAAATTAAAATTACCCTCATACTGGCATTTCTGTTCACCCACGTTATTATCTTTACCAGAGATTGTTCCTTCTTCAAGTGGCCTCAGTCAACTCTCTTGCATCCTTTCAACCTGCAGAACTCCCTTTAGTATCTCTTGTAGGGTCGGTCTAGTGGTGACAAAGCCCCTCAGCTTTTGTTTATCTGGGAATGTCTTAATTTTGCCCTCATTTTTCAAAGAGTTTTGCCAGATACAGAATTCTTGGTTGGCAGTTTTTTGCTTTCAGCAGTTTAAATATGCCCTCCCACTGTCGTCTTGCCTCTGTGGTTTCCAATGAGAAATAGGCACTTAATCGTATTGAGGCTCCCTTGTACATGACACACGGCTTCTCTGTTGGAGCTTTCAGAATTCTCTATTTTTGGCATTTGACAGTTTGATTATAACATGGCACGGTGTGAGAGTCCTTTCATTAAATTTGGGAAGTTTTCAGCCATTATTTCTTTGAATATTCTCTCTGCCCCTTTCTCTTTCTTCTCTTTCTGGGATTTCTACAAGGTGTATATTAATATGCTTAATGATACCCAACCTCAGGCACTGCTTCCTGTTTCTTTGTATGTTTTGTAATCTTTTGTTGAAACATGGACATTTTGCTATTTTAATGTGTTATTTCTGGAATGTAGACTCTGAGACATCTGTTCCTTAAGCTTGAATCCAGCTAGTGTCATGACACCTTTCCTTGAATGCCAGGAGCTCGGGACCTAACAGCAAAAAAAGAAAAAGAAAAAAGAAAACAACTTTCCCCAGTCTTTGCAGATGGATTGAGTGCTCTCCTTCAGGGCTTATCCATGCACTGAGTTTGGAGAATAGCAGCAGGCCAACGTGTAGGGGCCTCCCTTTTTCTTTCTGGGCATGTGCATGTGGTCCTAGGAATTCGCCCATTTATATGGATAGGAACGTCCCCTCTTACCCAAGAAAGAGCTTCCTCGTGCCCTGTGTGTCCTACACCCACAGTCCTTGCTCTGGGCAGCACAACTCGACTGCCCTCCCACCGCATGCTGGAGGAGGGCTCAGGAGCTGCCTTCCACGTGCAGGGCAAGTTGTGGGGCGGCAGGTCCCTCGGGCCACCACCACATTGGGCCAGACACACATGCCCCTGGTATGTGCACTAAGGTTACTCTGCTTCCTCCAGAACCGGGACAAGGGATCAGCACTGGGAGCACGGGCCGGCTCTGTGCTGAGCTGGTATGTCGTGGGAGAGAGGCCAGCTAGGGCGCCAGGCGATCCTGCTGCTTTTAAGTAGCCTTGTTCTTGATTCGGCGCTTGCCCTGTTCTTTAAACTGTTGTCTGGAGCTTTGAAAAAGATGTTTCTGCCAGTTCTTGCTGGTTGTTCAAAGCTTCTGTGAGGGGGACAGCCCTGAAGGATGTCACTCTGCCATCTTAATCAGGGTAGGCCCCGAGCCAACTTTTACAGGAGGAACCTCCTTGGGTTCATGTCCAGGGCCATGGACAGCACCCTGTTTTTTTGTTGTTGTTGTTTTTTGTTGTTTTTTAGATTTTATTTTTATTTATTTATTTATTCCCCCCTTGCTGCTTGTGCTTACTGTGTCCATTTGCTTTTGGCGTTTTTCTGGGTCTGCTTGCCTCTCTTTGTTGGGTCATCTTGCTGCGTCGGCTCACCACGCTGTGCGGGCTGACTTGCCTTCACCAGGAGGCCCCAGGAATCAAACCCGGGGCCTCCCATATGGTAAACGGGAGCCCAACCAATTGAGCCACAGCCGCTTCCCAACACCGTGGTTTTGATGATGAAGGTAGCACCTCGATCTCTATGTCAGATACAGATCCATAGAATTCTGGCATTGTGGATTGGCAGTGAGCCCCAGTAGCAGGATTCCTAGCGCAGCAGCGTGGAACTTGTGCTTTGTCTTTTAGGTCTGGGCCTCCCTCCTCCGTTACGTGTTCTGATTTTTCCCAATGCTCTTTTCTCTGGATAGGTTTGTATGCCGTGAAAATCCGAGCTGAGGCCATGCAGGAAGCCTCAGAAGCTGTCCCCAGTGGGATGTTGTCCGTCCTGGGCCGGCCCCAGTCCAAGTACACCGTCGCCTGTTTGGAAGCGCGGGAGCACTGCCAGGCTTTGGGCATAGAGAAGCCCGTGTGTGAAGTGTCCAACTACCTCTTTCCTGATTGCAGGGTGATTTCAGGACACCTCGAGGTCGGTGTTGATGGCGATCGCCTCCATGGACCCCTGCCCATGGCGCTTTGGGAGTTAAACAGTTTGGAAGGTCGGGGTGGGTGCCCTGCCAAGCCGAGGCCTCTGGGACGCACTTGAGGGCTGGGGACGCGTGTGGTGGAGACAGGACTGCAGTGGGGGCAGGAGGCTGGGATCCCCCCCGCCCCCGCACCGGCAGGCACTGTGTGTGCAGTGCAGAGGCCCTTCCTGGCACACGTTCTGTGATTCTCACGAGCCTCTGATCTCACTGTTTCCTAGAGAGAGAGAAGCCATTTTGTTTTAGGTTGCTGTGTCCTGCCCTACTTTTTCTTAGGTGTCTGTTTTTTGCACCTGAGTTGCTTTTCTTTCCTTCCATCTTTCCTTCCATTCACTGCTTCCCCAGACACTTGTCGAGCACCCTCTGGGTAAGAAGCACCGGGGGCCTGCAGACTGATAAACCGTGGTTGCCGGGCTGTGAAGGCAGACTCCAGGGCTCAGGCACAGGTGAGCGTCAGGCTGATGCCCTGTGGGCCTGAGGAGGCAGCACCTGAAGGGTGAGCTCAAGTTTGCCAAGAGGAGGGCATCGCAAGCAGAGAGGCAGGAGCCCCAGGCGGGACGCTGGAAAGAGCCATTCTGTAGTGACTACTTGCCCCGTGCCCACCTGGGGAGTGCTGATGTGAGAAAGGAGCCCGCGTGAGGGGCTGCCTGCACATGGTCAGCCTCTTACATGTCTTAGCCTCCTGTTCACAGCTGGCCCTGTGCCCTGTGGAAGGGACTCTTGTGTGAGTTTTACACATGAGGAGGCGGAGGCAGAGAGAGGCAAATGCTTAGAGATGGTGGAGGAGACGGCAGGCCTGTTGGCCTGAAGGCTGGAATCTCTTCCCTTCACTTGGCCACACTCTGTCCACCTGCCCCTCTAAGGGTTTGCCAGCGTGACTGATTTCCATGTAGGTATCCTCTGAATCTGTCCCTCTTAGGACAGTTTCAAGGTGAAGGGTTGGGAAGATCCCTTCATCACGTGGGTAGACTGGAGAGAAGCCCAGGCATGCTCCAGGAGGCCCCCAGCCAGGGCAGGAATCTCCTCGGGCTCCCAGATAGGTGGGCATCCAGTCTGGATAATGACTTCTGGGATTCCCAGCTTTGTCCTTTTGGTGTCCTTGGAAGTTCCACAGCAAAGAGCTCATGTGAGGGCAGGGGAGTTTCGGAAAGGCAGTTCCTTTCCACCACCTGATGTGAAAAAACTCCTTGGCCGCTGTTGGACCAGTGTCTGAGCCAAGGGCCAGCGCAGAGGAGCCTGCTGGGCCTGAGGCTCTGTGGTTTCCACTAGGACTTGAGTGAGTCCAGAGACTCGCTGCAGAGCACCTGGAGACCACTGAAATGCCACTGAGGAGCTGTCCTCGTGGACGGTAGACATCCAAACCATCCAGGCCTGCGGGAAAGGACCCAGGCCGGGCCCTGAGTGAGATGGAAACGGTTTGGACGCGATGAGGCCTGTGCAGCATTAGGAGACGGCAGGAC
Organism: Cabassous unicinctus; assembly: GCA_029593785.1. Classification (NCBI taxonomy): domain Eukaryota; kingdom Metazoa; phylum Chordata; class Mammalia; order Cingulata; family Chlamyphoridae; genus Cabassous; species Cabassous unicinctus. The sequence continues at coordinate 10,566 of JAQZBX010014005.1, read as the reverse complement.
AGGCTGTGGTAACAAGCAGCTCCGGCCTCTCAGTGCTTCACGGCCCACAGGGCAGCTCCCACTCCCCATACACGCACACGGTGGGGGCTCTGCTCCAGGACCCCGGCTGCTGGGATGGCCTCTCGTTAGAACTTTGATACTTTGATGCAGAGGAAAGGTGAGACCAGGTGAACCACAACTGGCCCACAGAGCTGCTCACACTTGACTGGTCAAAGCGCCTCCCAAGACCTTGCCTGGGAGGGTGGTGTACAAACTCCTGCGGGGAGAGGTGCCAGGCGATGGGTGAACAACATCCACTCCCTAATGGATGGTGGGTGGGCTTGGTACACAAGATAACAATTGCTAACCCTTATGTAGCCCTTGTATGCCAGACTCAGTCCTGAGCCCTTTATATAGATCAACTCATTAAATCCCCAGCTTAGCCCTGTAGAAAATAACTGTTATTGTCATCAGATAAGCACAGGAGGTAAAATAAGTTGCCTAAGGTCAGGCAGCTCAGGGGACCATTTTATTTTATTTTATTTTATTTTATTTTATTTTATTTATTTTTTTAAAAGATTTATTTATTTATTTATCCCCCCCTTGCTGCTTGTGCTTGCTGTGTCCATTCGCTGTGTGTCTTCTCCGTGTCTGCTTATCTTCCCCTTGCTGTGAGGTCCGGCTGCATGAGCCCCTCACGCTGCGTGGGCCGGCCTGCTCTCACAAGGAGGCCCCGGGAAGCGAACCCGGGGCCTCACACATGGTAAACGGGGGCTCTATTGGTTGAGCCACACCCGCTTCCCAGGGGACCATTTTAAGTCTCACCTGAAGTCTTCTAAGGGATCAGCTCACAGGTTGCCCCTGGCCTGGGCCAAGCTTTAGGGCCCAGGAAGCCAGTCAGACCCCCTCCTCCCTGTCCTGAGGGCACCGGACACTTAAAGACTTTGCGAATTGTCACTGGTTATGCAAACAGTTCCAAGTGTTTGGGCCTGTTGGCTCGCCCCTGAGGCCCTTGGGGAGCGTTCTGGGAAGGCTCCAGCTTAAGGGAGGGAGCTTCCTTCCCTAGAGGGACCCCAGATGAGGGTTCTAACCGGGAAGGCCTTGCTTTGGGAAGTGGGGCTTGCATTTTTCTTCTGCATTTTTACCTTAAAGATGGTGGAATAATAAGAAAACAGGCTTTTAAAAGTTGAGGTATATCACCGAGTTATAACTGAAAACTAACACTCACTGGACAGTTCCACATAGCTCACTTGACCTTCCCAGCCACCCTGTGAAGTAGATGGAAATATGTTCATTTTACACAAGAGAGAAAAAGAGGGTTAAAGTTCGCCTGGGCCACCGAGCCACGTTTCCTGGCCTCAGGGCCCTCACCATGCTGTGGCCACCTTCCCAAATGGGGCGCGAGTTGTCAGAATCCCTTAAAGAGGGCTTCTGGGATACTGCTTGACTGTGCAGCTAAATTTTAACGGGAAGTAAAAAAGGGTTTGGAGGAGGAGTCGACCCAGGAGTGGCTGTGTAGAGATGCGCGTGTGACGTGCACACTGCACTGGGACGTTGCTGGTGCTGGTTCCTGCCTGCGCGTGTTGCTCTCCACCCCAAGACTGGCTTGGCATAAGCCTCCTTTCTCTCCGTTCCAGGCTCTGCAGTTTCTACAGAAGAATTCCTCAAAGTATCATTTCAAACGCACCAAAATGCTGCCTGTTAGTGGAGGGTTTCACACCCGCCTCATGGAGCCAGCCCTGGAGCCCCTGGCTCAGGTCTTAAAGACAATTGAGATTAAGACGCCTCTGATTTCCGTCCACTCCAACGTCGATGCAAAGAAATACATGCATCCGAAACACATCCGGAAGTTACTGGTGAAGCAGGTCGTCTCCCCCGTGAAGTGGGAGCAAACCATGCATGCCATATATGAAAGGGAGAAAGGCATCGAGTTCCCCCAGACCGTGGAGGTTGGACCTGGCAGGCAGCTGGGAGCCATCCTGAGAAGCTGTAACCTGCAGGCGTGGAAGTCCTACAGCCATGTGGAAGCACTGGAGGGCGACCTGTAGCAGGCTCGCCCGGGAGGCCTCGGGGGGACTAGGCTTGGGGTGGGGGTCGCAGGCGGGCCGACCTGGAGCAGCTCTGCAGAGTGGGGCTGCGGGCTGCCCCTGCGCCGTCTGCTCCTCAGGCCGCTGCCTCGGTGACTGCAAGTGATTACACAGTACTTTGAATTGCCACATAGAAAACCCACTGAAGATGCTTGCTGCTTTTTATGATACAATCCATTTCTTCCCCTGCAGAAATATTCAAATGCTAGGGGGAAGCTGCAACAGCGAGCACTGTGGAAAGAGACCGGTAAAACCTTGCTGGGCCTCCTCCAGCCTTGCCTCTCGGCTGAGGTGCCACTGTCCAGTGGGCGCAAGCGGCCTGGCCGCTGCAGGCTGCCCCTCCCCCATCACGGGCTTCACGCCCTGGCTGGCCACGCACGGCTGTCTCTTGGCTCCAGGATAGTCATTGAGCACCTGCTGTATGCCAGCGTGAGTAGCCTCTGCCCTGGGGGGAGCCCTGAAAAGGGTGTGTGTGTGGCAACTGAGGGCCCTGGCCCCCCTGGGGTGATCCCTGCTTTCAGGGAGCAGCCCCCTGAGGAGATCCCCGCCACTCAGCAACGATAAAGAACTCTCGAAATTCCATGTTAAACAATCAAATTAGAAAATGCACAATAGACGTGACCAGATGTTTCACTAAAAAAGATATATAGATAGCTAATAAGCATCTGAAAAGGTGTTCCGTAGCATTAGCCATGAGGGAAGTGTAAATCTAAACTGCAGTCAGCTGGGGAGCGCATGTAACTCAGTAGTTGAGCACCTGCTTCCCACTTCCTAGGTCCTGGGTTCAATCCCGAGTGTCCTGGTGGCCCTGAGACTCGTCAATACCAGCATCTCTAAACTGCTCGGGTGGCTCTTCAGTATTAGCCTAGTGGGAAAATCCTACTAGGAACGAAAATCTTACTAGGGACCAAATCTTTGGATTTGTTTTAAAATATAATGTAGCTGTTGTGTGGACACGTGTCGCATTCTGGACGGGGTTTTGGACTTTCATTTCTCGGGGTTTCTCAGCCCTGGCTCCTGGCGCTCCAGGCCGCTCACCCCTCCAGTTGTCGTCTCCTAAACTGGCCCCACACCTTTCCACACACCCCTGGCTGAGAACCACTGCGTATTAGCAGAGTATCCAGTTTCCACATGTCCTAAGTTTGAGTTTTCCTTGGAGCACAGTGAGGAAAGAATATCTTAAAATTTTACTTTGGAATTTTTCAAGCATCTACAAAGAACTTAATTTTAAAAAAATACTTGGCTGGGTCTGTTTGAAACCCCTTCAGGTGTGTTCAAAGGGTGCTGCAGGCTTGCCGCCGTGCAGCTTCACCTCTCTGGCTGTGGAGGGACAGGGGCGGTGTCTTAGGGGTAGGCCATTCAGCTCTGAGGAGCAGAATCCCCAGGGGACGGGAGTGGAGGGCAGGAGGGTTCCCCACGGGAGGCTGGGCAGTGGCAGTCCAGACCTCTTCCTTGGGATCTGGACGGAGCTCCAGCAAGGCCTTCTGGGTCCCAAGCAAAGGGTGCACGTTGCTCTTTAAAGGAAGATTCTGGAAAACCATCATCCTACAATGCAGAGGCCACCTAGTAGGAGGGAACCCAAAGGTGCGGGGAGGCTGCAGTCTGCCTCCTCTGCAGGGGCCCTGATCTGGGGAAATGGAGGCCCCTCCCTGCCCTGAGCTCCTGCCGACTCTGATTCTAGGAGTGACACAGGCAGGATGGTGGTGGGGTTACTGGAGAGTCAAGAGTCCCAGGGTGGCTCTGGGGGTCCTACATCTTGTCCCTTGCTGGCCCCGTGGCAGGAATCAGCCCCTGCCTCCATATCCTGGGGCCCCACATTGGCTGAGAGCCTTGGCCTGTTCTCTGCAGCTGCTGGGCTCCTTCCAGGTCTGCCTGGACGGGGCACTGTTCTCCTTCCGGGGTAAGTCAGTTTCCCTTGAGCACCTTTCTTCTGGGAGGCTTAGGTCTTACCTCGTTTTTGGAGATCCTCAAGAAAGTCTTTGAAAGGGACAAAGATTCCTGGTCTTTTCCTTTGAGGCAACAACTTCCTTGCAGGCAAGAGTCGCTCTTCTGCAAACCCACCCAGCAAATGGCGGCCTGGTACCTGCTCTGGGAAGGCCCAGGAAGGCACTCTGCTGCTGCAGGACAGACTGCACCCCGTAGACCCAGCCTGGGGTCCCCAGAGCTTGGGGTCTGTGCTGTCCACCCCGCGTGGACCCTGGGGCCTGCTGTGGAGGTGGCAGGGTTGGCATTCTGTGGAAATTCTTTGGGAATCATGAGGCCACTGGGTGACCAAATGTCACCGCCTCCTTCCTAGTAGGAACAGGCCTCTGGACTCCCCTTTTCACAGCTGGGGAGCAATTCCCAGTATCACTACTGACTTGGAGATCCCAGCTGGTTTCACCTCCTGCTGAGGCTCCGGTTCTGTGGTGTAGGCGGCTGGGGGTTTCCAACTGGCACGGGGAACGGTCCCATGGGAGGCGTGGGGCAGGGGCAGGCTCCACAGTTAACCCTTTCCACGGTGCCAAGGGGCAGTGCAAGGCCCACCACTCCTCGGCAACCCAAAGCTCGGGGAAAGAAGCGAAGCCCTCAGGCCCCATGCCAGTGAGGGCTGGAGGCCAGAAGCCTAAGAGATTGGCCTAAGGCGGGGCCCTTGCAAAGGGAAGGGACACCCCTTCCACGTTTGCCACCTAATAAAAGTGACAATGACGGTTTCCTGAGCAGCCAAGGCTTCCTGGAAGCTGAGAGCCAAGAGGCTGGCCCACAGTTGCTGCTCACAGGCGGCTCATGTGTGGCTTCAGGCATGATTTGACCCAGCTCTACTGAGAGGACCCACCCTGCACAGGAAACTCCCACCCAGCCCAAGGCTGGCGTGTGAGGTAGGGGACAGGGAGGTGACACTGAGCCCAGGTCTTGAGGGGGGCCTGACCCCACCCTTACTAGAAATCTAGAAACAGTACTGGGCCTAGATCTGGGGCAGCTGAGCCTGCAGGGGGAGGCTTGGCCCTCCACAAGGGCCCCTCCAGTCCTGGTGCCCCTTGCCCAGCCTCTCCTCTCCAACCACACCCCTGTCTTTGACCAGCTCCATGCGCCCCCTTCCCTAGCAGTGAGGGCTGGGTGAGCATTCGTGGGAGGCTGATGCCCCCAGTTTACCAGGGACTGAACATCCAAAGGAAATAAGCCCTAATTTGGGACACCAGGGCAGGGAGGGGGTGAATTTTGCAAATTAGGTATGTCACATTTCTGGCCAAGCTGCATGGTATCATTTTCAGGTCTTGGGTGAAGGGACAAGCCAGGGGCTGTGTGACACATGCCACCACACAGAAGGCAGAGAGCATGCCCCGCCCCCACAATCCACCTCAGTGGGCAAGACAGAGCCAGACAGGACCCGTGACCTGCTGGAAACCAACATTTTATTGAGCTCTCACACCCCTCAAAAATCGATTCCAGCAGATTTTCCTCTGCCATGGGCATCAGGGACCCGGGGGTGTGACCAGCACTCCCCCCACTGCCTGGGCACAGGCTGCCTCCCCAAGGGGCTGGGCTGAGAGGAAAGCGAGGCCCAGCCAGGCCTCAGGCCTTTAACCAGTAACAACCTCAGAGGCAGGACAAATTCATTTCTCTTTAAAAAAAAACAAAAAATTCCAAGTATGAAACCTCAGCAGTGTCCCAGCACTATCTCAGGGTTTAAATATAAAAAAGGGACCATCAGGGGAGAAAAGCACAAGAAGACAAAACCAGCAAGGCCGCCTGCCACCTCCAGGGTGGGGCAGGGGTGGGGGCCAGCCCCGCCCCCAGCTCGGGGCGTCACTGGAGCAGGAGGAGGGGGAGCGCCAGGGCCAGCAGCAGCAGCAGCACCGGGAGCGCCGCCCCCCACGCCGGGTGGGGGGCCACCTGCAGGGTGGAGAGGGAGGGCGTGAGGGGCTGTGCCGGGCTGGCTGACTTGCCTTTGCCCTCCCGCGTGGGGAGGTGAGGAGGGGGTGGCCGAGGGAAGGTGCAGGGGCTCGGGATGCAGAAGCATCTCACCCGGACCAGGAGGCGCCTGGGAGAAGGGGAGACAGGAGGAGAAGGGGAGGAGACGGAAGTGACCCTGGGGACAGGAGCAGGGGAGGCCACACAGCGGGAACACAGGGGCGACAGTTCTGTGGGTCAGGAATGCCCCTCAGAAGAGGGGGCACGCCTGGCAGAGGGAAAGCCCGAGCAAAGGAGTGCAAGTCTTCAGGGACACTCACTATTCATGCGTCCACCCCTTCAGTCATAAACCAGACAGTGAAAGTGGGTGAAACAGGAGAGACAACAGGGAGTGGCGGGGAGTGGGGCAAACCAGAGAGGGCATGCCCTGAGAGGCATGAAATCTGCGGGTTCCAGAGAAGCTCTTACCCAGTTCCTGCGGTCCAGGAGTCTCTGGAGCCTCCTGCTCTCCCTGAGGTCGGTGAGACGATTGTTAAAACTTCTAAAAATAGCCATCACACCTGCCTGGATGTAGCTGAAAGCCAAGCTACAAGACAAATGGGGAGGGGCAGAGAGCACCTTTACTTTAGGTGACATCCTCATAGCTGGCGGGGGGGGGTATGGGTGCTAGGGATAAGAAGGCATAAACCCTCCCAACCCCACTGCCACCCTGGTCCCCTTCCCTGGGTGGCCCCACCAAGGTCCTCTCCATGGGCCATTTCCTGGTCATAAATTCATTCTGATTTCCTGGAAATCTGGAAGACCCCTCCAGTTCCCCTCCCCATCCCCTGTGCCAGCCCACCAGGGCTCGGGGCCTGTCCACAAGAGATGGCCAGGTGGCCACACTCCCCCGCCCACGGGAGCACAAGCAGGTGCCTGCGGGAGGGCCCTCCCTCTAGAGGGGCTTGGCTTTGCAGAGGTCCTGGCACCCCAGAAGCAAGGTTGGCCCACCGCACCCCCCTTCAGCATTCCCGGGTAGCACAGGCAGACTGCCTCCCATGGGTGGCCAAGGTCCCTCACAGCCCCCAGGTCGTGGTCCCTATCATGAGCAGTTTTGTGAGGCTCTGAGAACTTTAGGGATGGTGGCAAATCGCAGAAGTTTGGGGTGCAGAGTACCGTCAGGCCAGGGTGGGCACAGAAAGGTCCCTCCATGCAGAGGGTGCTGCTGAGGTCACCCCAGAGGGCTCCTGTCGCGGCAAGCCTGGAGCCTGACAGGCTCAGAAGTGGCTCCTGTGGGGGGTCCGGGGTGCTTGGGGCCGCAGGGTGTGCCTGGCTCCATCCTGCTAGCTGCGTGACCTTGGACAGCCACCACCCCCTCTGAGCGGGCTCCTCCCTGCCTCCCAGGGTTTTGGAAGGCCCCTGGTCTGAGCTCATTCCACGGCTCTTTCCCTCATTTGGGGAAAGTGCCCTGCCTTGGCTTGAGGAAGGAAGCGGACAAAGGGATTTGGCTTCTGCACTACTGCCGGGGCCAGAGAGAAAGAGGGGTCCGCAGGCCAGTCCTGGGAGCTGGCGGGAGGGGGGGGGTCCGCAGGGGGTGCCCCCGGCTGTCTGGGAGTGTGGGAGCCACTTGCTTCCAGGGACCCCACCCTGTCTACCCATGCCCCTCCCCAGGTGGAGAAGCCCTGGGCAGGACACGGGTGATTACCTGTGCAGCTCACCAAGGCGGGGGCTCCTGAGCCTCAGATCCATCTCGTCCCCAATGCGGGCCAGCCGCAGGCCCACCTGGGCGGGGGCTTCGCTGTGGGGGGGTCCACACAGAGGTCAGGGGTGTGGGTGCCTCAGAATGCCACGTGCACCCCAACCCACTCAGCCAATTGGGGAGGGGCAGCCCAGAGCTCCCGCCGGCACAAGGTGGGGGGTGTCAGCTTGGTGGTGGGAAGCCTTACTGCTTCCCTCCTCTGCTCCCACAGGTGGATTCCAAAGGACACCCCTGCTGGGCAGGTGGGGAGGTGGCCGTGCTGGGGAGAGGGGCTGCCAGGTTGGGGGTGAGGGCTGTCCCAGCCTCTCCTAGGCCCTCGTGGCCTCCTCTAGTAGAAGGGCCTAGGGTACCTGTGCGAGCAGGTCAGGCGCCCCTCACCACCCCACCCCCCAAGGATAACTGAGCGCCAGGGAAAGGTGCTCCCTCATTTCCCTGGGGGGGAGGGAGGTCCAGGGAGAGGCTGGAGTAGGGCAGGCATGGGGGCTCCACGCCCTGCTGGCTTTCCACAGGCACCTCGACCTACGCCCCCTGGCCCCTACCCCTCCAGCCACCCCTGACTGCCATGGCCCCTGCCCTCAGTCACCCAAATCCCTGGGTAAAGTGGAGAGGCTGACACCCGCCCACCCACAAAGCCTGAAAACAGCTCCTGCCGCAGCAGCGAGCCGCAGCCGGCCCTGGCAAGGGCAGGGAGTGGGCTCCCGGGGCCTGGTCCTTGTTCACCTGCCCCCACCCCCACCAGGGCGGGCTGGGGCATCGGGCCGCTGCCAGCCCTGACCTCCGGGGTTTGCCCACGTTCCATTGTGGTGACTCGGCAGCTGCTGGGAATTCCCAGGCGGAAGGGCCTGTCGGGGGCCAGCGACTCGAGGCCCCACCCGGCCCAGCCCTGGCCACCTGCCCAGTCTCGGTCATCCAGTCCAGGGGCATGGGGGGAGGGGGGAGGGGAGCTGGCACTCACCTCTACCCAATACCCTGGGGGCCTCAGGAGGACATGGCCCAGGGCTGAAAGCCCCTCCCCACCCCCACCCTCTCTTCCTCCTCAGCGCTTCCTCACAAATCCCTGACAGCTGCGGCCAGAAGTGCCCTCCAGTCCTCCCCGGAGCCCTTCCTCTTCCGCTTCTCAAAATCGGCACCATCCGCTTTGCAAGGCCTGGGTGGACGACCAGTCCCCGGCCAGCTGCCTGAGCCCATAGACTCGGCCCATCTGGGGGGCCAGTGCTCCAGGCCCACGCTGGGACTGCGAGGGGTCCCTCAGTGAGCAGGGATGGGTCACGGCAATGACAGAGCACGGTGGGACCCTGGGGTAGGGGTGGGGATGGGAAGAGACCACCTGCCCAGGGCACCAACCTCCCGGTGCATGCCCGGGACCTTCCTCTCGGAGCCCAGCCTGGAAGGCTGCGAAGGCCGCCCTCCCAACCCACCCCCCAAGGCCACCAGCGGGGATGGGGAGGCGGCGACAGAGGGGCCTACCTGCCAAAGGAAACCACGGGAGAGACCAGGGGGTACACCGTGGGATCGGTCATGCCGGGAACCCCTGCATTTGGCAGGGATCCGGGGAGCTGCCCATACAAGTAGGTGGCAAAAATCAGGTTCCGGGAGAGGCGTCTTGCTCGAGACATTTCTTCTCTGGGAGACAAAACACACAGAGCATGACTCCACCGCTCCCAAGCCACTTTGCCCCTTCCCCAGGCCCTCGCCAGCACCGGCCCCCCGCACCCAGCTCCCAGGCACGAATCCTGCCACACCACACGCTGGCCACGTCCCTCTGGGCAAGTCACTGCACCTCTCGATTCTCCATCACTGCATCTCCAGAGTGGAGGGCTTGGAGGTGATTCATAAAGGCCCCTGCCCTGCTCTTCTTTGTGAAGTAAAATCCACACACACATGGCAAGGGCTCTAACGCTGACCCTCAAGAGGCCAGTGGCCAAGATGAAAAACCCAGGCGTGCAGCATTGGGACGTAGCCTTCAAGGAGAGGCGCCCCCAGGGGAGCTGGAGAAGAGCCCACCTTCAGCATCAGCTATTTCTTGTGAAACAAACAAAAAAGCTAAGAAGCAAAATGGGACAAAGGTCATCCACAATGCCAGTTCTCAAAGGGACCCATTGCTGACTCTTCCAGTCTTTTTCTAAACACACACACACACATCTCACACTCAACAGACATACACGGGTGCAAAAATGGGATCACTCTACATGTGTTTTGTAACCTCCCGCCTTCATCTGACTCTCGGCAGATGCTGTCATTTATGTCCTTGATATCCACTCCCCCTTGATTCTTGCTAACAGAACTCCAATTTACTTTGGGGTGGACCTGGATCAGTCTAAGCCAACATGACATTCCTGTTTCTCACTCTCCCAGCCTGTTTTGCATCTAACGATGGCCAGGTAACCCCATTCCGGCCAATGAGGGAAGTCTGATATGCGTGGGGTTGAGAAGAATGCTCTTCTCCCTTCTTGCTGCCTTCAACACCGGAGAGAGAGAGCTGGAGCTGCAGCAGCTATTTTATGACATTGAGGAGATACACACAAGGATAACCAACCTGCTAAGAATAGCAGAGCAGTAAGATAGAGAGAGCCTGGCTCTCTGATGGCATCTTGAGCAACTGTAACAGTGCAAGTCACCACCTGCTTCTTGCGGTGTAAGAAAAATAAACCCCTATTTGTTCAAATCACTATTCGTCACGTTTCACGCTCCTTGCAGCCAAAGGCTTTCCTAACTAACACAATGGTGAGTTCCCACATCAATAAATATGAACCTCATTACTCGTGATGGCCAGGTAGGATTCTGTGACCTGGTCTGCCTCAATTTTCCCCACACTGTTGCAAACAAGCCTTAGGTCAAGAGTGGGGCTCTGGAGCCAAACGGCTGGAGCCC
>JAQZBX010014004.1:0-39120 GCA_029593785.1 Cabassous unicinctus | reverse complement strand
CTCTTGCTACAAAAACATTACAATGTTAACTGTAGTCCATAAATTATATTAGTTACATTTTCCCATGTACCAGACATTCTAAACACCTTGTAGTAGAAGAACAAGTTGACTATTTCAATTTCTTTACTTGTGATTGGTTTGTGGAGGTCTTCTAATTTCTTCTAGAGTCAGTGGGGTTTGTCCATGTGTTTCCAGAAATTTGTTCATTTCATCAACACTGTCTAGTTTGTTCATCATATCCTCTTATAAACCCTCCCCTGCTAACCCATCGATCATGAGAGAAAAAAAAGCTGATGTTTTAGGCCATTAAGTATTAGGTTTGGGGGTAGTTTGTTACACAGCAATAAGGAACTGATACAACTATCTACAACACAGGGCTAGGCATGGTAGGGAATCAGAGAAGAGCCTGCCCTTGAGCATGTGGCAAATTATATCAAAGACCCCAACTTTTTACCCCTCCCTATATCCACACCCTCTTGCCTTGTGGCTTTGCAGTTCTTCCCATTAAGAAGAGCATATTTCCCCACCGCTTGAATCTGATCAGGCTCAGCATGTAATTGGCCACTAGACTGCAGCAGAAATGACCATGTGTCAGTTCCTAACTCAGGCCTCAAGAGATCTTGCATGGTTCCACCTACTTGCACTTCTCCTATCACCAGGAAAAGGGCATGCCTGGGCTAGGCCACTAGTCTCTGGAGAAGGATGAGAGTTGTGGAACAGAGCTGCCTCATTTAATCCACTCCAGCCAAGCCCAGCCTGGAGCAGAGTTCCCAGCTGACCCACAGAGATAGGAAAGAGCCCCGTGGAGATCAGCCAGCCTCCAGCTACCCAGACAAGTGAGCTATAAATAATAAATTATTTTAAGCCACTGCATTTTAAGGTGGTTTGTTAAATAGCCAGAGCTAAGTGGCACAAATACTTTACGGCTTTGTTGGGAGGACTGATCTGCACCTAAGAAGTGGTAATAAGTAACTGTAAAAAATAGAATGTATTAAATGCTAAATTGGTGGCACAGACAGTAAGTGCTATACACTCACAACAATGATTATTATAGGAAAACATGGCCTCGAAATATTTAAAAGATCATCTGGATGGGCAAAGAAAATATAAAGTCCCAACAAGTAAAACTGCTCATGTCTCACATGTTAAGAACTCATACGGTGCAAGGATAGGAAAGAGAAAGGCAGTTTGGAGAGAGTAATCTAGCTGGAGGGGAGGAATTAGGTAGAAAAGACAAGGTTGGAAAGACAGTGAGGCAAGTGTTTGGATAGTCTGTCCTATATTCTTTAAGCAATAGGGGGCCACTGTAGAGGTGGTTGTAGCACAACACTGGGAATGTACTAAATGCCACTGAACTGTATACTTTAAAATGGCTAGGCTTATGTAAATTTCACCTCAGTAAGAAAAAAACATAGGGAGCCCCTGCAGTTAAAGGGTAAAAGGATTATTTCAAAAAATCAGTCTAGTGGTCATATAAATGGATCTGGAGAGGTAAAAGGACTGAAAACAGAGAGGCTAATTAGTTAAGAAGCTGCTATAGTATTCTAGACATTAAAACAAGAAAGGTAAAAATAAAATAAAAAAATAAAAATAAAATAAAACAAGAAAGGCCTAATCTAGAAGGATAGTAGTAGGAAGGGGATGGTAGAAATAAAACAATCTGAAAGACAAACTGACAGAACCAGGCAACTAGCTGGATATGGGGCACAAGACGCAGGATGATATCTATCACTCAGTCTGACATCTGAATTGCCAGCTTAGAGTCTAAGGACATTTCGCCAAGTAGTACCAGAATATTGGGGAGATATTGCTCCAGTTTACTCATTTAGTCAGTCATTCATTTCACAAATATTTACTGAGCACATACTCTATGCCAGGCACCAGTATTGCCCAGCAGATAGAGCAGTGAACAAGATGCAAAAATCTCTTCCCATTCTTACTTTCTGGTGGGGAGAGATAAACTATAAATGACATCGAGAAGTAAATTACATAGTAATGGCATTGGAGAAACATATAGCAAGAAAGGGGTGGGGCGTGCTCGGGTTGAACGAAGATTAGGGGGAGGTAAGAGGAGAGAGCTGGGTGTGGGAGGCAGACCCCTACCTAGGGGTCTACGATGTCCCACAGTGATCCACTCTCTTATATAACACCTTCTCTTGGATGTGGGTGGGACCTGTGAGTCTCTTCAAATCAAGAGAATATGACAAAGGTAATGGGGTCTCACTTCTGTGATGTTATGTTTTATGCTGTGTTGTGTTGTGATGTAATGTGATGTTATATGGCAAAGACGAAGGGATTTTGCAGATGTAAGGTTCCTAAATTGGTTTCAAGATAATCAAAAGGGAGGGTGGTGGGCCTGGCCTAATCAGGTAAGCCCTTTAAACCAAGATGTAGAAATCAGAGACTCGGGGGCGGATATGGCTGAAGTGGTCAGGCGTCTGTCTGCCACATGGAGGGACCCGGGTTCACTCCCCAGGACCTCCTGGTAAAATAAAAGTAGAAGGCGTGCAGGTGAGCTAGGCTCCACCAAGCCACGCAGCAAGATGACGCAGCAAGGGAGAGACACAGGAGCCAAGACGAGACGCACCGGAAACCAGGAACTGAGGTGGCATAGGTGGCAGAGTGCCTCTCTCCCACATCGGAGGTCCCTAGAATTGAATCTCAGTGAAGACTGGAGGAGAAGGATGAGAAGAGAAGGCAGAAAACAGACACAGAGGATCACCCAGCAAATGGACACAGACAGCAAGCGGGGGTGGGGGGGAGTGGGGAATAAATAAAGTAAACAAATAAATCTTTAAAAAAAAAAAGAAATCAGAGACTCTCTCTCTTGCTAGCCTTCAAGAAACAAGCCACCATGAGTTGTACAGCTGTAAGAAAAGGAATTCTGCCAACAACCATGTGTGTGTGGAAAAGAACCCCACATCTCAGATGAGACTGCTGCCCTAGACCTTGATTGCAGCCCTGGGCAGAGGACCAGATAAGCCAGGCCCAGACTCCTGACTGATGGAAACTGTGTGTTGTGTTGTTTTAAGCCATTAAACATATAGTGATTTGTTATGCCGCAATAAAAAATGAATACAGTAGGCAAAGGGAACAGAAATGAAAGACCCTGAGGCAGGAGTATGCCTGGTTTGCTTAAAGCAAAGCAAGGCAAGCAGCTAGTGTGGCTAAGTGGAGAACGCCAGGAGGAGAGAATTAGGAGATGAGGTGAGACAGGTAATGGGGCCGAGGGGCAGTTCGTGTATGGCCTTGTTGAGCCACTGGAGATTCTTGATATGACTTACATTTCAAAGGATCACTTTGACTGGTATAAGGAGAATATCCTAAAGGAGGAGAAAAGGTAGAAGCAGAAGACCAGTTAGAAGGCTACTACAATATTCAAGTGAGAGGTGATGCTGGCTTAGACTAGTGTAGGAGCACTAAACAAGTGAGAAGTGTGGGACTCTGTATGTACTGAATCAACAGGATTTGCTTTCATCTAGGATGAAAGTTGATACTCTCCTACTCCTGGAAAGAACAGAAGTTCTCAGGAAAACACTCTAATATTACTATGATGCATGTGGAACCACTCTTCCTTACTTCCTATCTGATGTTCACATCCCCTGTTCTTCCATTTAGAGAGCATCTTATTCTCAACCCTACTTCCAGCCAATGAGAGGCATCAAACTCTTACCTCCCTTTTACACACCATGATCAGACAACATAGTAAATCAAATCACAAAGTGGGAAGCAGTCTGGCCAGCAACCTCATTGTCTTTTGACCCCGTTTCAAGATTTCTGATCTCATCACAGGGGCTGGCTGATAAAGATTGTTCCATCCTATCTTATTACTCACATAGCCCAGGAAATACCTGAGATCATCCCTATAAAGGTGGCCAAAGGAAGCTTTGAAGAGAAGAAGTTCTGTGCTTACTGAGATACTCCAGAAAAAGTAGGAAACCATCAGGAAAACCCTGGAGAAGTTGCAATTGCAGCAGAAAGGAGCCTTATATGACATGGAACTAAGGGGACATTTCCAACTCTCTTATTTAAAAGAATAGTTGCAAATTGGTTTTAACATATGAAATGATAAAATGATAAAAGTGAAACCTGAAATGTGACAACAGAATCTCATGAAAACTGGAAAACGGGAATAAAAAGATCCAGTGAGTAGCCCTACTTCTTCCACACAACAACCAGAAGACTGAAAGTGGAACCGTGCTCACCAGCCAGTGTCATGATGCGGAATCTATGCTAAGGACTAGCCTGCCTGAAGCCCCACAGGGAGAAATGCTAATAACAGCCACTCAAGCCCAGGGCATTATCTCAAAATGGCAGGTTTCTTCTGCCACAATTCTTCACCCGATTTCATTGTGTGCGTTACTGCAAATTGGCCACATGGGGGCACCAGCAAATTAAATTGCGTATTCCATCACAAATTAAATTCCTGTGTTTTTCCTAATGAGACTGTAAGGCACTGCTCAGTTTCTTACAGTGATAAGTAGATGTAGTAATGAAGGCATTTGTCAACCAAAGAACATAAAAGTGGCCACATTCAGAGGATTTTACAAATAATCTGCTGCAGTTTGCAGTCTGTTCCACTGTTCCTCCAAACCCCTTTGAAAAAACACACCCCAAACTCCAGGCCCTAACTTTCTGCTCTTTCTCCCCCATGTGTCAGATTACCTCCCCATTCTCATAACTCTCAGCCACACGTATCTAGCCCTGGGCTCTCTCCTGGGCTCAGGTAGGTGTGCTCTTTCACACATCATCTCACACCCAACGTTCTCTATAAAGCTAATTCATCTTTCCTTACAAGCCATCAGTTCCTCCAGATTTTCTTCTCTCAGTAATAATAATAAACACTAACATCATCCAGCACACTTAAAATAACAAAGAGGTTCGATCTTGTTTGAGATTACATAGCTAAAGAAGTGTCAGAGCTGGATTTGAATCCAGACAGACTAGCTCCAAATCCCAGGCTCTGAACCATTATGATGTCATATTTGATATTTCCCTTTGAAGGTAGGAACCATGTTTATATTCCCAACTGCCTGCAACTAACCAACTTATTTTTGTTGTTGATAATAAAAAAGTTAAAGCACAGAGCTAAGTGACTTCTACTAAACTGTAAGGCGTGAGTGCCAGGTGATTCATGCTATATTTCTAGCATCTCAGGCAGTTCATGGCAGATAGTAAGCATTCAGCACTTACTTTGGGTTTGCACTGGCTAAAGTCACATTCAAATGACCATGTACACAAGCTAAGAGAAGAGAATGTACATCAAAAGTCCAAATGTTGTTTTCACCAAGGGTAATACAGAATTGGTGGCAGGGACTGCTATTTTGAAAATAATGAGCAGAACAATCTTGTTTCAAAGTCAAAATAAATGTAGGAAAGAAGAAAGAAAATAATCATAAAGAAATCTGAAGTGGAAAGAAACTCTATAAAAATCTTTGTCCAAAAAAAGAATATGGTGAAATAGGACGAGGTAGAGATGGGAGGATGTGAGAAGAACGTTCCTGAGGGACTATGCAGAGGCAGAAGTGTGGAATTATGTATGTCCACCTCAAATATTAAAGCCTTTTCCAATATGTTGTGATGTGGGCCTTGTTTTTATATAACACCTTACTTGTTTAACTCTCTATGTTCCAGGAAAGCCAGAACTACCACCCTACTAAAAAAAATCTAGATCTCAGAAGGGCTATATGAACAGGCAAGACAAGGCAATTGTGAACTTGTCAAATACATTTATTCCTTCTATGCAAGGCTAAGAGCAGAATCTTCTGACTTGTTACCTTAATTAAAAGTATGGTTTCTCTGTGATGTGTTTTTTCATTCATGTGTTAAGCCATTTTTTAATGAGTGCCAACCAACCAGATACTGGGGATACAAATGTGATCCAGGAAAATATGGACAGATGTGCAAACTGCATGCAATTAAGAAGACAGAGGTGCTAAGGAAGCACATGTCTCAGGAAGGGAGGCATCGAAGCCAAACTTTGGGTGGTGGCAGAAGGCTTCCTAACTGATATCCAGGCTGAGACCAAAAGTTATCTAGGGAAGATGGTGGAGTGAGATGCTTCAGGGCTCTGTCCTCCCACAAAAAGCTTTGAACTGACAGAAGCATCTTTCTTAAAGCTCCAAAAAACAGTTAAAGGACTGCAGCAACAGGACGAGTGCTGAATCAAGAAAAAGGCAACTTAAAGCAGTGTGATCTCATGGCACCGTGGCTGGCCTCTCCCCACCCCCTCACCTGCTCAGTGTGGAGCCAGCCTGTATTCCCAGTGCAGATCCCTGGTACTGTTTCTGGAGGGAGCAAATTAACCCTCACACACATAATGGTATTGAGAGCGTGTATGCCTGACCCAATCTGTTTGGTGGTGACCTAAGGGACTGTCCAAGAACTTGCCCTGTGTGTAGAAGGTAGTTCACTAAGCTCTCATACAGAATGCTGTGGGAGAGCAGTCAAGTTGTGCTGCCTGGGCTAAGGGATTGCTGGCTGTAGGTCATACCACACAGTGCCCAGAAAAGGGAGGAAACTGTTTCCTAGGGAAGAGGGGACATTCATATCTGTGTGAATGGGGGAACTCCTAGGTTTCCCAAAACAAGATGCATATGCAGAAAGGACCAGGGTGGCCACTATGCTTTGGCCTGGAACTATTCCCTAAACTCACTGTATTGGTATCTGCTGAAGGAGAGCTCTTGCACAAGTCAACATGCAGAGGCTGGGAATGCTGTTTTCCTTTTTTGTTGTTGTTGTTGTTGTTAGCTCCTGGCACTCAAGAAAAGCTCTGTCATAACACTAGCTGGACAGGCTTAAGGAACAGATGCCCCAGAGTCTAAGTCCAGCGATAATACATTAAAATATCAAAATGTCCAGGTTTCAACAAAAGGCTGCAAAACATACAAAGAAACAGGAAGCAATGACTCAGGCAAAGGAGAAGATTAAAGCATTAGAAACCATCAGTGAGGAGGACCAAACTTGAGGACATTTCAGACATAGACTTTTTTTCCTAAATGGTCAGAGAGCTAAAGGAAAACATGGACAATAACTACAGGAGGCCAGGAAAATGATAAATGAACACAAAGACAATATCAATAGAGAGATGGAAATTATGAAAAAGAACCAGGAAATTATGAAAAAGAACCAAACAGAGCTGAACACCACAGTATCAGAGGGTTTCAAAAGCAAACTGGAACTGGCAGAAGAAAGAATCAGTGAACTTGAGGGTAAGACCATTGAAATCATCCAGTCTGAGAAGCAGAAAAAAGAATGAAGAAAAATGGACAGAACCTGAGGAACCTGTGGGTGATGGTGATCAAGCATACCAATATACACATTGTAGAAGTCCCAGAAGGAGAAGAGAGAAAGGGGCAAAGAGAATGTTCAAATTGAAAAATGCTGAACACTTCCCAAATTTAACAAACATACACATCCAAGACATCCAACAAACTCCAAACAGGATAAACCCAAATAGACCCACACCATGGCATATTACAGTCAGATTGTCAAGTGCCAAAGATAAAGAAAAAATTCTGAAAGCCACAAGAGACAAGCAACATGTCACATATAAGGGATCCTCAATAAGATTAAGCACCAATTTCTCATCAGAAACCATGGAGGCAAGAAGGCAGTGGGATGACATATTTTAAAAGCTGAAAGCAAAAAAAATTGCCAACCAAGAATTATATATCCAACAAAATGATCTTTCAAAAATAAGGGATAGATTAAGACATTTCCAAATAAAGAAAAGCTGAAGGAGTTTATCACCACTAGAATAACCCTACAAGAGATGCCAAAGGTAGTTCTGCAGGTTGAAAGCAAAGAACAATAGACAATAGACCCAACCCGCATGAAGAAATAATGATCTCCGGTAGGGAGATTATACAGGTAAATATAAATGCCAGTACTGTTGTATTTTTGGTTTCTAACTCTCCTTTTGACTTCCTACAGGATCTAAACGGCAAATGCATAAAATGTAATGATAAATCTGTGGTTTGGGATTCATGATGTATAAACATATAATTTGTGACAAGGACTATATAAAGGTGGTGGGATGGAGGGGCACAGAAATATAGTTTGTATATACTATTGAAGTTAAGTTGGTATCAAAGCAAATGAGATTTTTATAGATTTAGTATGTTAAATTTAAGCCCCATGGTAACAATAAAGAAAATATCAGAAAATATGCAAGCTCATGGAGACAGATTAGAGTACAGGTTGACAGATTAGAGGTGGGGGGACAGAGAAAACGGGGAGTTAATGCATAATGGGTATGGGTTTCTGTTTGGGAAGATGGGAAAGATTTAGTAATGGAAGGTGGTAAGGGTACTGCGATACTGTGAATATGATTAATTCCATTGAATGCTATGCTTGGGAGTGGTTGAGATGGCAAGGTTTATATTGTATATTTGCTCCAGGAAGGGAGGGAAGGAAAGAAGCAAGAGCAACTAAAGAGACAATGACAAGTAAATGCAATACATGAGCCTGGATGGGATTTAGCAAGAGAAGAGAAAGGGCCTATTGGGACCTTTGAAAATATGGGAATATAGACTATAATCTTTATATCAATGTTAAATTTCTTGAACTTGATAACTGTACTCTAGGTGGTTACATAAGTGAATGTCCTTATTTTTAGGAAATGTACAAGGCAGTATTGAATGTTCAAGGAGCATGATGTATGTAACCTGCACTCAGGGATTCAAAAAACAGACTGATAAAAAAGACAGACAGACAGATGGATATATGGAGAGAGAGAGAGAGAGAGAAAATGATACTCAAATGTGGCAAAATGTTAAAATTGGTGCATCTGGGTTTGTGGGGGGGGTACTGTATGTTGGGATTATCTGTATAGAGTTTGTATTATTTTTGCAACTGCCCTGTAAGTTTCAAGATATTTAAAATTAAAAAAAAAAAAAGTTAGCTAAGAAAGCTTCAGAGAGAAAGATTTTTCCAGGTAAAGAGCATGTACAACTGCCTGGGAGTGAGAAAACATGGTTCATTCTAGGGGGGTAGGAGGGATAATGCCAAGTTAGGGAGAGTGTGGGAAGTGGACATTCTCACACATAGCTGCTAAGAGTATACATTCATATAACTGTCCTACAGAGGAATTTGGGGAAATGTTCAAAGCCTTTTAAATGTGCCTTTGATCTAGCAATTTCATTTCTGGGAATTTATCTTATGGAAATAGTTAAGCATGCATGCAATGATTTAGCTACAAGGAAAATAAACATACCACAGCTGATAAAAACAAAAAGTATAAAACAATCTAAGTGTCCATCTATTGTAATAAATTACAGCACAATCATATTTTGGAATATGCTGCAATTATAATAAATTGTGTTGAATTTTCATATTTATTGGCATGAAGAAATGTTCATAATATGACATTAAGAGAATAAGCAGGATATGATACAGTGTTATAGTATGGATCCTATTTCAAAAATATATGAGCAGAAAAAGTCTGCTTATTTCTTGATTATAAAACCATAAATTTTTTTGTGTCTTTTTTTCTTTTGCTTATCTTACTTTTCAATATTTCTTCATTGAACGTGTAATGCTTTTTAATAAGAAGAATTTGAGTTACTTATTAAATATTTTTAAATATTTAATTGCCTCATCAATGAATTGAGATGCATGAAGACTTATGTTCAGTTCATAACCAGCAGGCTATGAAGGCAAAGAAGAAATATGAATTCCAGGAAAGAGATCTAAGTAGTTCATCCCACAACAATGCCCATAAAACTTCTTGCTGTCAGTATATACCTGGACAAACCCAAATGGGAAAAGGCGTTCCGTCTGCCCCTGGGAGCCGTAGTGGAAGGTTTGGCGCCAGTCTTCAATGAGCGCAGGGAAGGTGCAATTGTACAGGTCTGTGTTATAGTTCCCATTGTTCTCTCCTAAAAATAATCAAAACTGTGAGAGGGGTTTTGGGTAGACTGCAAAAAACAGCCATACATTATTCTATCCCTCCATCCATGCCCTTTGGTGGTGGGCCTTCCCACAGGCTCCCTGGACTGGCCTGTGACTTTCTCTGGCTAATGGTACATTAGAAAACATGATGCAAACAGAGGTTTAAAAGCACATCAACTTTGGGAGTTGCTCTCTCTTAATGCACTTGGAAGCCAGAGACTACCATGTAAATGAGTCTGACCTAGCTTGCTAAAGGATGAGAGACTATGTGAGAACACTAGCAGATAGACAGTCACCAGACAACAGACATAAGAGGCCAAAGAGACCATTCCTAGATCATCCAGCTACCAGATAACCTGTCAGGTGACCAAATATGCAAAAGAGATCCTAGCAGAAATTAGCTGAGCCAGCCCAAATCAGAAAAACTATCCTGCTAACCCACAGAATCATAAGTCAAGTAAAATTATAGTTGTTTCAAGCCACTAAATTCTGGGATGGTTTGTTATGCAGCAAAAGCTAATCTGATACAATGAAGAAATAGCAAATTTAATACTCACCCTGGTACCAGACCACCCCTTTCAGAGTCATATTCTGTAGCGGATGGATCATGGCATTCCAGAGAACAGAGTTATTACTGGGGCCACCTAAATAAAGTGGAATGAACCTGGAATAAATAAGATGCACAAGCATCACCAGAGATCTAATGATGGATCACATGATGATCCCTTAGCTGGGCTTCTATTCAGCTTTCACTGTGGGTGAATTTCTGGTAAAAGCAACACAGAATGAAATTGAACCACTGAGTTTCACTTGAAAAGGATGAACAGTCTCCAAATTTCACGTTCAGGTTCTTTCCAGGATAAATGTATCAGTCAGCTTTCTGGGAGTTCAGAGTCAGTCATCCCAGCTTCCAGATCAGGTCATTAAGGCCAGAAAGGAGGAATGTTTTATTATGAGTTGCTTATGCAGGCAATACATTTATTTAGTGCTCAATGGATGCATGTAGGTTTTTAAGTTTTTGCTCTTAGCAATGCCATGATTATCATCCTTGTAGCTGAATCATTGCATATATGCTTATTATTTCCTTAAGATAAGTGTCCAGAAATGGATTTGCTGGTCAAAAGATACTTTTAAGGCCCTGAACATGTTCCTAAATTTCTCTGCAAAATGGTTAAATGAAGGTATACTCTTAGCACCTATGTGTGAAAATGCCCACTTCCCCATTCCCTTCCTAACTGGGCATTATCCCTCCCACCCCCAAAGATCTGAAATATCTGGGTTTTGTTCCCCCATCCTGGCGTGGGTCTAATGCTCCCTCCTACCCTACTTCAGGCCATTCTTTCTGTTCCAGAGTTGACTGTCTTCACTCTCCCACAGGCAAGCCACTGGCCAAAACATACCAAAGAGTTCAAGTCCATCCTCTTCCCAGTAGCCTTCCCAAAGTAAATGAGATAATGAATGTGAGAGCAGTTCACACATTACTCATCTCTATGTTAATACTGGCATCAGAATCTTTATTCACTAACCTTTTCTCCACCTGAGTATTATTCCTGATTGAGCTTTTCATAAGCGTGCTTTTATCCTCAGTATACATAGATTTCTTTGATTGCATGCTTCTGTATTTGCCCTTCCTGTTAGATTGCTATTCCTATAGGCTGTCTAGCCCAGTGGTCAGGAGCACTGACAGTGAAGCCAGACTCTGCCACTAATTAGTCGTGTCCATGGACAAGTTACTGAATCTCTCTGAGACTTGGTATCTTTAGCCACAGTATGTTAAAAGTATCTACACTTCGTGGGGTTGTTGTATTAAATGAATTCATTCACATAAAGTGCCTAGAACAGTACCTGGCATATAGAAAGCTTCCAGTAAGTATTAGCTATTACTATTTAGGAAACGGATCATACTCATTTCTTGATATATTCTCAGATGATTGTGGTAGTGTCGGCAGTGAAAATAAAACTTTACCTGTGCATGGAGTAAGTTCATACATTTGATACATATATGGACATTCAATACATACTTGATTTACTGACTCCCCAAAGGAAACCATGATCCTTCTCTTACCTAATTCCCTGGTACATTTTCTCCCAGCCTGGAGAATCCACCCAGTTGGGATGCTTCTGGAGGATGCCTTCTTACCTTTTCTCAGAGACCCCACAGGCTTTCAGGGACCTTCCAGATGACCAGGCTTCAATGGGTGTCCCACCCCAGCTGGAGGAGATCAGCCCAATGGGATACTTCAGAGTGTCATACAGGTTACGCCCAAATAGCCAGCACACTGCCGACATGTACTTGAAATTTCCATGGCCTAAATTTTCTGGTTAGAAAAATAGCCAAGGAAAAAGTTGTCACGGAAAAAGTAGTTGGATACAAACTGCAGCTACTAGATGGCTCTAAAGGAGAAGGGTGGTGTGGGTCATCCCTTGTGCTCCTTTCTAAGACTTCAAAAGGAAGGTCAGAGTGAGGCCATGAGGGGACATAGCTTCCCCAGGCCTGAAGGCTTCCTCCACATTTTAATCTTCTTATTTTTTGGCCTTGATGCTATTGTATCTTTCAAATCCTCCCTAAGGAGACTCTTTTCTAAAAAGGGAAAATTAAAGCCTTAATGTTCGTTCCCATTTATCTGTCTTCATTTTTGGTCAATTGCTCAAAATGCTTATTCTTATCATGGGAAAATAGGGCTCGCCACCTGAGCCAGAGGTGAATGGCAAGGGTTTTGCTCTCAATTAAGACATAAGGAATTCATGCACCTATTGAGGGAGCCACAACTCTGTGGCCAGGCAAGTAGGCTTCCCCATCACATATAGGCTCTTCAGAATCTAGGAATATTAGTATTACTCCTCCACGGGGCAGTGTCCCTCACTACCCTCCTCTGTGCCTCTCCTCTTACCTTGCCACTCACTCCCCCTGGGCTCTATGGAAAGAATAAGCAGGCAGGGAGCATGTGGAGAAGAAATGTGTGTGTATGTGTGTGTGTTTCTTTATCTGGGTGGTTTCACACCTAACTTTATAGCTATGATAATGAAAACAAGGATGGATAAGTGATAGGAAGTTTGCCCAAAAGGGGAAACAACAAAAACCAAAACCAGTGTCTAAATGTTCAGGACAGTCTAGCACATTTGTACAAACTGCCCAGAAACCAACCCAGGCCAGAGAGACAATTCCCATGTTAGAGGAAAGCTGACAAAGAGGGGAACTGGCATATACACATGAAATTGGTGAGGTCAATTCAACCCAATAGTTATTAAAAACCTACTATGTTTAAGTTAGTTGGCACTATGAAAGATCCAAACTCAACATAGTTCTGGTATTCAAAAAGTTTATAGTGCAATAGTGGAAATTCAAATCAATTATGAATCAACTAAAATTTATTTATTTTAAAATTTATTTTTTAATAAATAGGCATTACTAGGTGGCTGGAGTACAATAATGAAAGAGACATGGAAAGACATGGAGCCTCTTCTCATTGGTTTTATAGTTACAGAAAAAACAAGTATGTAACTAAATAAAGCATATGGCAAAATATGATAAGTGCCTCAGGAGGGGTATAAACAAGTGCTAAGGGGCTTTAGCAGCAAAGGAAAGAATAACAAATCAGAGGCAGATCAGAAAAAGCCTACTGAAGACTGAACTCCCCTGTGCTCCCATAATATTCTAGGTAGAGCTCCATCACTATCCTTTCCTATATTAATCTGTTAGAGTTTCTCTTACTCTACTAAACTATCACCTACTTGAAGTCAGGGATTTCTGTATCCTTCAGTATTCTGTATTCTATATAGAGAGTTAGAAAATGCATGCTGGCTGGTGTTAGGTGGCTGTAGGTGGCTGGTATAAAGGTGGATTCGTGCATGGGCAGGTAGGGGAAAGAAAATAGGAGGTGAGGAGAGAGGTGAGGGGGCTTTACAGGACAGATAGGAATTTAATATGTAGAGCTGGCATTCTAAGTAGAAGAAACAACTGTGAAAAGGCACATAGAAGAGGGAAATTCTGAAAAGTGTTTGACTGGAGCACAGATTACAAAAGGAGAATAATGGGAGATAAAACTGGAGGGAAGATTGGAGCCATACCTTGGAGTCAAGAAAATGGAAAGCCACATGCCAATGCTTGAGAATGAGGACATGTGGAAGGCAGCATAGTGGGCCCCCAAAGAAATCCACATCCCAATCTCTGGAACCTATGAATACATTATCTTTACATGGCTAAATGGACTTTGCAGGTGTGACCCCTAAGACAGGAAGATTATCCTGGATTATCCAAGTGGACCTAATCCAATCACCTAAGTTCTTAAAATTGGAGAATCTTTCCCAGCTGCAGTCACAGGAGTGGCAGGAGAGGGACTTTACCCACTATTGGTGGCTGTGAAGATGGAGGAAGGGGGCCACAAGCCAAGGAATGCAGGTGGCCTCTGAAAGCTAACAGCCAGCAAGGAAACAGGAATCTACAACCACAAAGAACTGAATTCTGCCAACAACCTGAATGAGCAAGGAAATGGATTCTCCCCTGGAGCCTCCAAAAAGGAGTGCAGCCCGGTCACCTTGAATGGTAGCCTAGTGAGACCTGTATCAGACTTTGGACTTAAAGAACTGTAAGACAATAAATTGTTTTAAGACACCAAGTTTATGGTAATGTATTATGGTAGAAAGAGAAAACTAGTAAAGAATGACATTTTTTAAATTCGTGCCTTAAGATCAATGTGCTAATATATGTATAGCAAATTGGAATAGAATAAATTCTGTAGTCCTCATGGAAGGTTAATGAAAGTCTGAACTGGAATAAGGGTAATACAACTGAAAAGGAGAAAATGGATATGAAAGGCATCTCAGAGAACGAACCTATTAGGCTTGGCAATTGCTTTCATGTGCAGGGTAAGAGGGAAAAGTCAGGATAGCCTGAAATATACCAGCATGGGTGATCAGGAGAATGTTGGTACCCTCCACAGAAGCACAATAGACAGGAGAAATATTTTTTGGAGAAAAGACAGAGAAGTTTGTTTCAAACAGGTTAAAAGATATAACTGAACACCAGTGTTCTTAGCCGCATTATTCACAAACACCAAAAGGTGGAAGCAATCCAAGTGTACATCGACGGATGAATAGATAAACAAAATGTGGTCTATCTAAAGAATGGAATATTATTCAGCCATAAAAAGGGAATGAAGTTCTGATGCATGCTTCAACCTGGATGAGCCTTGAAGACATAATATTGAATGAAATAAGTCAGACACAAAAGAACAAATATTAAGTGATTTCACTGACAAATGCATAGAGGCAGAGGGTAAATTACAGGTTACCAGGGCTGAGCGGGGATAGAGGGTAAAAGGGATGGGAAGTTATTGCTTAATGAGTTCTGTTTAGAGTGATGAAAATGTTTTGGTAATGGATGCTGGTGCTGGTAGCACAATACTGTGAAAGTAATTAATACCACTGAATTATACACATAAAATTGGTTAAAATGGGAAGTTTTGTGTTGTAGACATGTTATCACAATAAAACTTGGAGAAAAAAAAAAGATATAGGCTGAGTAACCAAAGTGAATGCCTAGGAGACATTGGAAGTGTAGGTGTACTGCACTGAGAAATTCTTAAAATTTCTTTAAATGTAGGTGTACTGCTCCAGAGAGAGATGGACTAAGCCATCAATGTCAGAATCATTTTCCCCACTACTTCTTCCAACTACTGCCCCATTTTTCACTTCATTTTCAGGAAACTCTTCAAAAGAGAATGTAAGCTCTATGAGGTCAGGTGTTCTTGTCTGTTTTCCTCTTGAGCCATCCCCAGCACTTATAACAATACCTAGCACACAGTAGGTAATCAAATACTTGCTGAATGAATTAATAGTTGAAACTGCAGAAGCAATTGAGATCACCAAGGTAAAGTATATACAGACAAAAAGAGAAGGGCCCAAAAAGATCCCAAGGGACCAAATTTGGAGGAAGGAATTGACGAAAGCAAAGAATCAGGGAGGGAGAAGTCAGAGGAAGAAAACTAGGAAAAGGAAGCACCATCGAAGCTAGGAGGGATGTACAGTTTCAAAAAAGGGGCTGGATAAGAGTAGCAAATGCATCAGAGAGGTGGAGACTTTTGAAAACTAACAAAGTCTTCAGAGTGTATAATTAGAAGATTAGTAACCATGAGGTGAACAAACTGTTGAGGTGGAAGCAGAAGCCAGATTATAAATGTGAAGGAGTGAATACATGGAAAGGCAGTGAAAAGAGTGAAAACAGAAGAAGTTCTAGAAGGGTTTGACAAACGGAAGGAGAGAGATGAGGCAGCAGTGAGAAGGATGTTTACATTTTGCTTTGCTTTGCTTGTTTTGTTAGAATAAAAGAAACTATAAGCTCTGAGAGTAAGGCTGTGTCTGTCTTACTGCTGCATCCTGAAGGCCTAGCTCAGAGCCTGACACAGAGCAGGTATGAAATAAAGATTTAGTCCTGGATGGACAGAGGGCGGGAGGAAGATGCTGGAGGAGGTAAGAGTAGCATCAGAGTTAACCCTGAAATGACACCAATCAGTGGTCTTCAGACTCAGATAAAAGGAAGAACATGAAGAAAATGTAGAGAGCTCAGGCCTTGGAGAGAGCTGGCAGAGCTCGTGCTGAATGGCCTCAATACTTTCAGAAAAGTTAAAGGAAGGGTCATCTGCTCATAGCAAGGGGACAGATGGGAAGAAAATGTATGAAATGGTCACAGCCAGGAATGGGATGGAGAGTCAATAAGGAGTGAAAGAGCTGTTGAGTAAGAATAAGAACCAAATTTGAGATTACAGGTTCTATTTAGGGCAATGACCCATTATATAAAGATGGCACCTTTTTTGCTTTGTTTTGTTTTATTAGAGAAGTTGTAGGTTGATGAAAAAATCATGCATAAAATGCAGGGTTCCCATATACTACCCTATTATTAAAACCTTGTATTAGTGTGATTCATTTATTACAATTCACAAAAGAACATTTTTATAATTGTACTATTAACTATAGTCCATGGTTTAATTTAGGGTTCAGTGGATTTTTAAAAATCTTTATTCTAGTAACATATATACAACCTGAAATTTCCCCCTTTAACCACATTCAAATATATAATTTAGTGCTGTTAATTATGTTCACCATGTTATGTTGCTATCAACACCCTCCATTACCCAAAATTTTCCCTGAACAAAGATGGCACATTTTTAAGCCATCGCTTACCTGAGGTGGGCTTAGACCACGGCAGATCAACCCCAGGAAGGTCCTCCAGCTCCTGCTCTGCCTCAACAAGAGAAACTGAGAGGATGCGAACAGACTGATAGGCAGCAGTGTCAGACATCTCACTGGTAGCATTAAATATCTAGAAGAGAAGAAGGCCTGTCACTTCTTAGACGACCTAGTGGGCAGCCAGCAGCCTCCTCTTAGAATGTAACACCACCCCCCTATGGGCTCCGTTTGAGCCCTCGACATTCCAAGATCAAATGAATAACCAAAACCAGTAACCTGCTCGACTGAATCACCTTGATCCAATGTGACTCCACCTTGACCAACAGAGACCATGAGGAATCATGTCTTCAAAAAGGACAGGGATATAATAAGACCTGGGATCTTAAAGAGAATGTCGGCACTAGACAATGGAGGAGGGGTTTAGGCTGAAGAAAACTGACTTTCAATTAGACCACTTTGATATCTGGCAACTAAAGTACTCCTACTTAGAAAAAGTAGCTGATAGTACAAAGCCATGGCAATCAACTTTTTAAAAGAAGGGTGCTTGGAGAGCCCCTGTGGACCAAAGAGGCCACGGGAGCAAGAGGAAGGGAAGTAGACTATTGTGTAGTCCATGCCACACAAGAGAACTGTAGTCAAAATATACACACCTAGAAATTATTGTTGAATGACTGGAACGTACTGAAATCAGTCTCAAAATACTTACATTCTCAACTCGGCCTCAGTATGTCACCAAAGAAAAGCATGGAAGACATGGAGACTCAAAGTGGTATTTGGTATGGCTGCTTGGAATAGTCCCAAAGAAATTAGACAAAGAAAAGGGTCCATCCAAAGAAACATCACATTTTCCCAAATCACTTTATGAAACTTCATCAGTTATAAAGTGTATGGCAGGAATGGCTTAAGGTTTTCCTGGATCAGAATGTGAGTGCATACTGTATAGTTTATTACATCTATGAAGCCTCATTCTCCTAAGAGCTTACACACAATTGCTATTCCCTTTAATCTTGATTTTCCAAATTACGTGTTTTTATTTTAGAAAGAATCCATGCTGCGTATATTATTTTGCTTTTTGTGTGTGTGTGTGTGTGTTTGTTTTTGGTGAGTCCTCTTCTCTACCCCTCTTGGACTAGTCCAACTTCTCCTAAAACAAAGGGCTAACAGGAGCATCAGGGAGCCCAGTTATCACTCGCCTCCGGGAACAAAAGCTCCAGCTGAGACAGGGCTGGCACAGTGATATGCATAGGAGGCTGGGATACTTTCCATTGGCTGCTAGCCACGGAGCGTGCAGCTGGCTTGCTTTCCCTCCCACCCACCACAGAGAATACAGCTGGCCCTCCAGCCCACAGAAGAGAAAGGATGGGACACCCAGGGGGGCCCCACAGAGCATTTCATTGAAATATGCTGCCCCTTGAATCACCTTTTGACTTGCCACTGAGCCTGCTGCGGCCAAGATGACCAAGGCCAGATGCAAATGAAATGGCTCTTTGGTCACAATGGGAGCTACAGCCTGAAATGCTCCTTGGGTGTCAGCAACTCTCTAGCCTGTCCGAGGTTACTGGTCTTCCCACTAGTAGGAAAGAGATTGCATATGGACTCAGGAAAACCCCAGAGGCAATCCAGACCTGTTTGGTCAGTATACTGCCTGGCACAAGTAAAATAAACATTAAAAAGTAAAGACAGGCTAATGCACTCACAAAATATTCTGGCAGGGAAATTTTTTTCAGCAGCAAGTACCTGTAAAAAGTCACCTCCCTTGAAATTCAGTTCTGCACTGAGGATGGTAAGTTGCTTCCATGGAAACAGTGGATGAAACTGCTTTCATTCTCTCCACCCACACTAGCTTCCGCAGTGACTCGGAACTCAAGTGCCTCCTGGCCATGAGATGCCAGTTGGAGAGGCAGGCTGCGAGAGCTGTTACTTGTCTTTTGGACCCATTGTTAAGACAGTGGAGAAAGTCAGAGAGGCTGGCGTTCTCCTGTATTGCTACCAGTATATGGAACTCAGTCCAAAGCACTGGCTGGGAAAATGCCCATTGCCAAACTCACATGTGTGTAATATTCCAGGTCAGACCAGAAAGCCAGGGACAGTGCTAACAAAAATGGACGATAGGGAGAATTCTTATAATACTGATGACAAGTACTTCTGAAATCAGTATCCCTTCCCCAGATCACTAGGCCCTTTTGATGGAAGCATTTCCTCAGGGATATTGGCAGCAAACTTAGGAATAAAGAGATTTCAGGAAGATTTTCATTTAAATGACACTTGGTTTCCCAGCTGATGAAAGGGGAAGCTTAGTCCATCTGCTGAGATCAGATTTCATCTCATCAAACACCTCAGTGTAATTATTTTTCTACCAAGTATTTAAATGAGGATGTAAATGAATACCAAGGTATTTGAAGTCATTAACGCTGAGGCGGCTGAGAGCGAGCACCACTGCCTCTCTAGGGATGGGACCCCGTTCACCATCAAAGCAGCTGCTTGCCTGTGTTCATTTTGTAACCTTTATACCACATTCTTGAATTAATGAAGAAACGTCAAGAATCTATTTCCTCAGAGAATTTTGGCATGGGGTCTGCATGGGGGAGCAAGGCGTGTGTGAGTGTGAGTGTATGTGTGTGTATTGAAAGACACGGGAAACCTTCATCACTTAAAAGAATGTGGATTCTGTAAGTTATTTTACCTTCTACTAGAGTATAACATGACAGTTCTAAAGTCAAGATAGTAACTATAAATAAACCAGCCATCATAAACTCCTGTGAATCTTTTATTGTAATGTGATACCAGCCCTTCTCGTCTGGATTTTTGGTTTTTCCATTTGTAAAGTAGGAATGTGGAGATTGCAAGATATTGAAAAATGGGTTTCCTAACATTGGTCAACATTTTCTGAACCTAACTAGAAATATCCAAATCTTAAGACCTACCCTGACTTAGAAGGCAACAGATGAACATTTAGACTTTTCTCCATTTATAAACCTCTCACTCAGTGTTATAAATAATTCTCAATTTAAAAATTCCACTTTACCCGAACAACAAGATGGGCATACAATCTGCCATTTCTTTCCTTTGAATGTGAAGAGTGCCAGGTTATAGTAGGAACCTTTACCTCCTCAGCAAAGTCCTATGGAGGGAGGGAGGGGAGGAGAAAGAGACAGGCCCTGGGGGGTAAGGGGGTGGGGGAGAGGGTGACTGCACGGGAAAAGAAAAAAAAAGAAATAAAGGGATAATCATGTGGAGCACCCTTTTGATCAAAAAATAAAGCTCTATAGACTGTGAAGAGACTAGAAAACTTGGCTTTTGGTACTATCAGCACCAAAAACATTGTCTTGCAAAGTAAGTGCGTGATATAAAATAAAAAATAAAAAATTAACACTTTTTTCTATTCCACTATATCTCAGGGCTTGCAGCCTTAGCTTAATACAGAAGATGCTTAAGAGTAAATTTTAGGCAGAAAGAATGTATTTACTTTTTAACAATCAGAATTTGATTTAACTTGAAACAAAATGGGACAGGATTCCTTGGCACAGACTGCTAATTGAGAACCTGACTACATAGATACAAACAGATCTGGTCCCTGCCAGTCTGTGCAAACAGGAAGCTGCAATTAAAGCATTAGGAAAGTACTGTTTTCCTTAATGAGTTAACAGCAATTCCACTTCTATGCAAAACATGCTTTCTATCAAGAGGTACAATTTCAGTTTTGCTTCCATTCACTTATGCTAAAAGAGAACTCAGTTAGGGTTCAGCATAATAAACATTTAAATCCGAAATGCTTCCATATTTAAGTAAGGCAGGAAGCAAGAATAAATAAAATGATGGTTAAGAAGACATAAATGCAAGAATTTGGATTTTGAATTAGAAACCTAAAGATGAAATGAAATAGATATGTCCAGAATAGGATGTTTTAAGTAGCATGATTTAGTAATAGTTTGTTAAAAGGGAAAAAAAAAAAATAAAGAAAGAAAGAAACTATGAGGGGTAGAAGCTATCAAAGCAAAACAAAAAAAATCACAAGGTATGCAAAAGTGTTCCATTTTATAAATTTTCAGAAAAAGAAATCGTTTGAGGTCATGGCCTAGTTGTAGAGATTTTTAAATTTGAAAGGTAGAAAAGGAGATAATGAAAGAAAGGCAAGAAAATTGAAACCCCCTTGAGAAGAAACCGAGATTTAGAGAAAGAGCTAGGAAAAACAATAATCTTTCCAAGTTCTTAATCTATTAAAGGAAACAAATCAAAGTATATAGAACATATTAGAGTCAATCAATAACTCATATTAGAGAATTTATTGCTAAGATTCTTATTTATATAATGTACACCTTTATTGTGAGCTGAGGCCTTGATAGACATTTAACAGATTTGGTTAAGCCAATATCAGTTTCTTGTTTTTATACCTTTCTTTAGAAAACTATACAATTATTACATGCTCATTATAGAAAAACCAGAAAAGAGAGATAGCAAAGAAAATCAATCCCAATTTCAAATGTGCCAAAATTCAGCTCGTATTAATTTCTCTGAATATCTGATACTGAGTAAAAAATATTTAATCTTTCAACAGCACTTTCAGTTTTTATATTTTCAATATGTCTATGGATTTGCTTTTATACTATCAACCCAATTCTAATTTAAATGAGGCAACAATGGTCTCCCCTACTTTTATTTTTTCCCAGAAAAATATTTTTTTATTTTTACATTTGTGTTTCTAATTGGGAATACTCTACTTTTATTTTTAAATCAGATAGCTTACACTAAATAAATGAAATAATGACAATTCTGAGACCCAAAGCACTAAGGCCTGCCACACCCTCTCCAGAAATGGTCTCTCCTCTTATCCTACACTAGCGGAGTTTTTTTCTTAATTAGAAATAGAGTTGATCCCAGAAAGAGATTTGAGCACTAAAGACATATAGCACCAAGGCTTTTGTTCTACCATTGTTTCCTTGCAAGAATACAATTCAAACTATGAAGAGGTTTTCTTCCCTTGATAACTCTCTCAAAGTTTGTTTGTTTGTTTTAATCCAGATTTACCTGAAAGCCCTCTCTCATAGTCTAGCAGGGGAGCCCTATTCTCTAGCAGCAATGGGAAGAGGCATACTTCAAGGTGACGCTCATCCCTGACCAAAACACCAGCAAGTCAACATTCCCCCATTCTGCCCCACATCCTGTAAATGCCCCATCCCTGTTTTGGAGCCTGCTCGGTGCTCTTCCTGCCAGCCACTCTAGCAGGTACATAGAGTCCATTGAATCACCTGTCAAGTTACCATAAGGAGAAAAAAACTCTAGGCCTCGAAATTTAAGGACAAGTAACCCTCAAAGACCATGACTGAAATATTAAAAAAAAAAAAAAAAAAATGACCCTAACAAAAGAAATCTTAAGACTATGAAGAAGTAGTGCCCAAAAAAGTCACCACTGGCCCATTATGTCTCCTTTCTGTGTGTTATGGATGAATTGTGTCCCCCCAAAAGACATGTTTGAGTCCTAACCCCTGGTCCCGTGAATGTGAACTTATTTGTAAATAGGATCTTTGAAGATGCTATTAATTAAGATGAAGTCAAAATGTGTGTGAATGTAAAGAAAGGGAGGGAGGGAGGAGGGGAGAGAGAAAAGGAAGAAAGAAAGGGCCAAACTGGATCCGAATGTACCCCAAAGCAATATACTTAGTTTCCCCATAAGGAGAAGAAATTTGGACAGCAAGACAGACAAATGATGCAGAGAAAGAGAGAGAGGGAGGTGGCCATGTAGACAGAGGCAGAGACTGGTTGCAGGCAAGCGAGAGCCCTAGAGACTTCAGAGAAAACATGGCCTGCCTACACCTTGATGCTGGACTGCTAGCCTCCAGGGCTGTGAGGCTGTGAAGTCCTGTTGTTGAAGCCAAATAGTCTCTGGTATTTTGTTACAGCAGCCCTGGCAAACAAAGACAATGTGTAAAGAAGAAAAATAATAAATATATAGCTAGCTATAGATATAGATCAATTTGATACATGATGCCTAATGGAAATATCAAGATGTCTGCAG
This sequence comes from Cabassous unicinctus, assembly GCA_029593785.1. NCBI lineage: Eukaryota > Metazoa > Chordata > Mammalia > Cingulata > Chlamyphoridae > Cabassous > Cabassous unicinctus. The sequence goes on along the minus strand of JAQZBX010014004.1, from coordinate 16,028 downwards.
GTTACTTTGAAATCAGAAAAAAGATAAACCAAATATAGCAAAATATTAACAATGGTCAATCTAAGTGACAGGTATAGAGATATTTATTGTATATGTTTCTTAACTTTTTGTGTGTGTTTGAAATTTTTAATAATAAAAAGTTGAAAAATAATGACATCTTATATTTAGATAGCACTTTCTATTTATAAGGGACTTTCAGAGACAAACAAAATAATTTAATCCTCACAGTGGTCTTATAATTAGTTAGGTCAAATATAATCACCACTGTAGCATGGTTCTGAAAATGAAGCCTTAGAAATATCAAGTGATTTGCTCCAAGTCATACAACTAGTAAAAGACAAAGCTAACATGCAGTTTCAATTTTTTTGAATCTCCATGCCAACAAAAATCATCTACTAGTTGTTGAGCATTAAAACAAAAGTTAATTGTTTTTTATTTCCTAGGCTCTCTCCAGAAGCTGATCTTCCAAAACCAACCAAGAAGAGTAATCTACATTGTCTTCCATCTGATATGAAACTCCCATTGTCATCAGATACTCTCAGGCTTCTGCCTTTAGGCCAGTAAGGTGAAGAAGCAGTGCTTGGAACGCTGGCCATTAAATGCCATGGTTAAGAACACAGGCTCTGGGATCACATGGCCAGTTTACATCCTGGCTCCACTATTTATTGTGTAGCCTTTAAGCAGGTAATTTCAAATCAGGGCACCACAGTCTCCTCATCTGTGAGAAGTGAGTAAGGACAGTACTTACCTCATGAGACTGTCAAATCAAATTAATATATACAGAGCACTCAGAACAGATCTTGGCATGTGATGAGAACTCAATAAGTAGTAACCTGCTGCCTCCTCTTCTTTACCCTCCCTCCTCCTCCTTTTTCTTCATCATCAACATTATTTCTTATTGCTGTGACTCTGCAAATTACCTGTGAAACAGTCATCTGCATGTTACTCTGCCCACTGCAAAGCCAGACATCTCCAAATAAGACATTCTCAACGCTCAGGGTGTGGTTTATCCTCGCAATGGTCTGTTCTGCCACCACTTCAAAAGGCCCACCAGGCTTCATGGGATCCAGTACCACCATCCAGATTTTAGAGCCTGCTGAAATAGTAACAGGGCTCCAAGGAATTAATCAATTAAGCAAAATGAAATTATAGCCCAATCCTGTCATGTGCCATACTCACATTTGTGGCTATTCCCAGACTCTGTGATAAACGGAATCCAAAGCTATGAAGATTGGCCAAATTTCACACCAGGTGATAAAACTAACGAAAGCAGCAGCACTTCCATCTATAATTTGTGCCAAACCCTTCTTACTTTTAACTGAAGCATTTACAAGAAAAATAAGTTGTGAGTTATATCTTAAATGATAAGCAAAAATATACACATTAAAATTCAAGAGAGTTTAATAAACAACAAAATAGAAATTATTGTTATGCTAGCCAACTGTCACTATTAACATATTCATAATCTTTTAGATTCACACAGTGGCCCACGCTAACTTGTAATTATCCAGTCAAATGTGAGCACAGGTTAGAGAGAATCATTTGTAGTCTGAAACTTCCCTTTACTTGGTGCTATCCCTCCTGTCATCATTCATTATCTGAAACTTCTCCTTAGTGGAATCCATCCCCTCCTTCTCCCCATGATATTAACAAGGATTAATATTTCCAGTGGCTCGGAGTTCTACTATCAACAGTTAATTAGGTAAGTGGAAAAAATGACACAAAAAAGGAGTGGGAGTATATAAATTAATCTCTCTGTGAAGAAGTATTTGGAATTTTCCCAGTTAATTGTTTTCTCAGAGTTATTTATAACATGTAAGGTTTTTGGACCCCTTTGGGGAGATGAAGAGCTATCCAAGACCCTATTTCAGAAAGTTACAGCATATTCCTTAGGAACCACCCCCCTACCACCTTCCTACCTCTTACCCACTCATCTTACCACGGCTGCCAACATCATACTCGGAAATTCAAGGAAAACACCTTCAAAATGGTAAAACTTTGCCTAGTGGAACCAAACAACATGAACAAAGTTGAAGAAAGGAGAGTGTGAAAATTGAAAAAAAATTGAGAAGTGAACATTTAAAAATAAACATTCTTGGCAAAATGCCAAAGAATATGAACTGATTTAGAATTTGTGCCCAATGGATCAATGCAAATTCAAAAGGGAAGAAGGGCAAGGACTGGAAATGTAACATTGTCACATTATTATACCCAACCTTTAAGAAATTATAATTATAAAAATACCGTCCTCCAAGTCTTGAGTGCTAGACACTGTGCTAAGTTCCTTCTAATCAGCAATTGCTAAGCAGAAGTATGAGAAGTCTGGATGCATGAGAGGAGTAAAGGCTCAAGTCATAAAAGATTGCTCAGATTCCTGGGAAAAATCTCCAAAAAACCCCAAGGGCTCAGTGAAAGGGTGCATGTTTGCTCCTCTTAAAAGCGTAACCAACTGAGCTTGCTGCTTCCATCCCTAAGAGGTCAATTAAGGCCCAGGACCAAATGTTTGCTATTGTTTTTATACTACCAATAGGCAGGCATCAGCATATTAAATGTATAATTCACCTAAAGAAAAAAAAAAAAAAAAAAAAAAAAAAAAATCACTGTTTTGGAAACAGTGGGCAGCTAGTACAGATTGTGTCGCCCAGGTGTGATGTGCTCCATATGGCTCACACTTCTGAGCAGGCAGACACTCCAATCTGTGCTGACTACAGTCTTGCCAAGGTCTTTCCAGACTTCTTGCATTGACACATCTTAGTGGAGCTCTGTCCTTCTGCCACCAATATTACCTATTTATTATGATGAGGTCAAACCCCAGAAAACCTAGAGGAGAACCATGTCTCAGCCTTCTACTATTCCACAATCTCTTCTTAGTGACTACTATTAATTTGTATTTACACTTAGCCCAATCCAGGCAACATGGCTGGCGAAGAAAACTAGTTTCACAAGCGCTTCTGCCCAGCAACAAAATGACAGAAAGGGGGTGAAATATTTGAGCAAAATGTGGTAATATCACCCTCCTACAGTTAGAAGATTGGCTCCCTTGAGGGCCTAAAGAGAAACTAGATATCAAGACCCAACACTTATTCCCAAGAATTGCCCTCCCAGAGAAACCTCCTTCCTCAGAGACCTTGGAGAGCTTCCTTCTGTGCTAGGCCTCAAGTTCTTTTTGTTTCTAGCTTTTTTCTTCTTCCATTTGATAAAATAAAAACAAACTCTGGCACAACAATGAGTGTTTAAGTGAAGTTAACTGCCAAGCAAGACAGAGAAAACCTGGTCCACTACAGAGAGGTCATTAACTGCTGAACTACCTCAGAGACAATTAATGTACAACAAGGCAGATTTACTCCTCTGTAAGGATAAACAAAGGAGAACATCTGTAAGTATAGACAAACCAGAGGCAAGGGTGGGAATCTAAGGCAAAAGCCAACATGTTTTGAGAAGGAGAAGTGATAACTCCTTGGCTTGTCAGTTCAGGACTGGCTGGTTGAAGCGGAGCTCACCATGTGCCTATCAAGTCCAGGTGCAGTATTGAGAGACTGTGTTGACCCATCAAGTCCATTAGGTTGAGTCTAAGTGGTAAAATTGAGTCACTGACCACAAAGAGTTGCAAGTTCACCATCCAGAGGGTTTTCTGCTGACCCTGATCAGTTTTCTGAGCAACAATTGCTCTGGTTCCTTCTTCTGGGCCGTAATCATTTGCTATCTTGTAACCTCAATCCAGGCCCAGGTTTCTCATTTTCGTGGCATTGAGATCTCTGCTTCCTCATTCTTTCTTCTGCCTCCTAGGAAGATTCATTTCCTCCTTTCATTATACAGCTACTTAGAGTGCTTACCATGAGCGAGGCACTCTGTCAAGTAAATAGCAGAATATAATCCCCAGCCCTGGGTTAGGCTGACAAGAAAGCCACACAAAACGTCTAGAGTTTTGTGTCTTCACATTTAACGGTTAGCCTAACTGGTGGCCTATTTCTTACTGTTTCTCTTCTTTTCATATTCCAGCCAAGGACATAAGTAAAGAACTCTCTACCTCCATTTTCACTCTGCCTCCCGAACAGCCCCTTTCCCCTTCAAAATGGGAAAAACAAACAAAAGGAAAAAATTAAAATAATTTGTCTAGAGACGTGATTAGTCATAAAGTGCTTTCTTACTTTTTCTTTTCACTATTCACATCAGCTGTTAATTATTTTTCAGGTTATGGTGCCAAAATTGCAAATGCCAAGAAGAGAAAAAGGGAAATTATCCACGATCTTTCCCTTCCCAAGAGGAAAAACTCAGAGCTGGAAGAAGCAGCCTTATTCACGCTTCCCCACAGAACAATGGCACTTCGCCAGCTGCAAATTGGTTCAGTGGTTTGTGAAAGTGGCTTGGAGGTTGGAGGTAAAGAGGGCCTTACTTCTCAAGCTGCTGCTACCAGCCTTCATTTATTCCGTAACCTAAAGTTCATCTCCACAACTACCAGATACGTATGGAGAAAAAGCTTAAATGTTTTGCAATCAATTAAACAGCTCAGGAAAATTACCTAAACTCTAGGACGCTGTGGTAGGCACACCCTCAGGTGGCCCCCAATAAGTCATGCCCTTGTATAATACCCTGCCTTCCAATGCAGGCAGAACTTGTCACTTGTTTCTAACCAAGAGAAAATGGCAAAGGGGCTAGGATGTCACTCTGGTGATTAGGTTATGTTATATGGCAAAGGTGAAGGGATTTTGCAGATGTGATGAAAGTCCCTAATCAGTCGACTTTAAGTTAATCAAGATGTGGAGTACCCTGAGCAGGCCTGACCTAATAAGGTGAGCCCTTTAAAAGAGGGTCTTGAGGTCAAACACTTCAAGCAGCAGAGACTCTGCGATGACTTATGCAGCTACAGGAAAATGAATTCAGCCAGCAACCTGAGGGGGATTGCAAGGAAACACTTCCCTAGTCGAGCCTCCAGATGAAAACACAGCCCAGCCAACACCTTGATTTTAGCCTTGTAAGACCCTGAGCAGACATCCCAGCCAAGCCACAGCTAGACTTCAGACCAACAGAAACTGTGAGATACTAAATGTGTATTGTTTTAAGCCACTAAGTTTGTTTTTTGTTATGTAGCATGGAAAACTAGTACACATGCTAACACTGAAACCAGGGAGGAGAAGAGGGACTAAAGCTTTTTGTATTTTTCTAAGTTAGAGAAAATGTATTTACCTAAAGCACAATGACAGAGACACACACTCATTTTATCACCTATATCACAAATACCCACATGTCAAAGTGAGAGGATATAACCTATTTTCCCTGATTTTATTTCTTATGTCTGGGAAAATCACCATGTTTCATTTGACAACATAATTTGAACAGACCCTGTATCTGAGCATATTCCCACTCATCCCTGGGCTTTTAATATTCCCAATGCTTAAGTGTCAGTCTGTTGGGTAGAAACCTTTGTGTTTTGGGCACCCAGGGAATTATAGGTAATAAGGTAAATATTAACAGAGGTGGCAAGAGTAGCAAATTGAATTAGTATGGCATAAAATCCCAGTGTCCTCATCAAAATCTAAATAAGGATTGAAAATTATGGGAAGGTGGTAGAGTCAGAAGCCCCAGAAATCAGTTCCTCTACCAAAACAACTATTAAACTAGCAGGAACTGTCTGAATCAACTCTTTTGAAACTCTGGGGTCTAGTGGAACACTTGCTGGAGGAGAGCTGAAGGAAGAAGACGGTAAAGTGTGGGTAAATATCAGTGAATTTCATCCTCCCTGTAGTGGCTACCAGTCTCCAGCCCTCAGCCTCGTGGCAAGCAGCAGTGGGGACTGCAGCCCAGGCTCTTGGTACAGCTTGCTGGTGCCAGGGTGGACTATAAGGACCTCGTCCTCCAAAATCAGCGGATGTGTGGCTTGATCACTGATCACAGCTTTTGATCAGCTACTTCATATCACTGGGGGCCAGTTCTGAGTACAGCTATTGTTCCAGCCCCCCACAGGCAAAAGCAGCAGAGGAGTCTCAAAGAGATAGTACCTTTCCCCCTGTTCTTTTCTCTTTCCATTCCCCAACTGGGAGCAAAAATAGTTTGAAAGTCACAAATTGATGGCTCCAGTCCTCAACAGCAAAAACAGAGCGAAACAAACAACCTAGCAATTCCAGAGAGGTGGGAGAAATAGATTTCCAGAGTTATAAAAAGCTAATACTCAGAATGTCCAGTTCTCAACCAAAAAAAATGCAAAACACACAAAGAAATAATAAATATCGCCCATTCACAGGAAAAAAGGAATCTGCCAGAAACCATCCCTGAGGAAGCTCATACATTGGAACTATTAGTCAAAAACTTTAAATCACTGCCTTAAAAATGCTCAATTAGCTAAAGGAATACATATAAAAGAACTAAAAGAAATTAGGAAAGCATTGTCTGAACAAAATAAAGAGAAGGAAATTACAAAAAGGAACCAAACAGAAATTCTGAAGCTACAAAGTACAGTAATTGAAATAAAAAAACTAATTAGATGGATCCAACAGCAGATTTAAAAAGGCAGAAGAAAAGATCAGTGAACTTGAAGACAAGAAAATTGAAATTATTCAGTGTGAGAAGCAGAAAGAAATAATAATGAAGAAAAATGAACAGATCCTGGGGGATCTCTGAGACACCATCAAATATACCAAATACACATCACTGGAGTCCCAGAAGGATAAGACAGAGAGAAGGGGCAGAAAAAGTATTTGAAGAAATAATAGCCAAAAACTTCCCCAATCTGATAAAATTCATATCCAGGAAGCTCATGAACTGTAAGCAGAAGAGATTCTAATAGATCTATATCAAGACATATTACCATGAAATTGTCAAATCCGAAGACAAAGAGGGGATTTTGAAAACAGCAAGAGAGAAGCAACTTGTCACATACAAGAGATCCCCAATTAAGATTAATAGTGGATGAAAAGAGAAAAAAAGAAGAATATTAATAGTGGATTCCTCATCAGAAACCATGGAGACCAGAGGCCAGCAGGATGACATATATAAAGCCCTTAAAGGAAAAAACTGCCAACCAAGAATTCCATATTTGGCAAAATTATCTTTCAGAAATGAAGGAGAAATTAAGACATTTACAGATAAACAAAAGTTGAAAGAGTACATTTCCAGAAGACCCACCCTAGAAAAAATGCTAAAGGCAGTCCTTCAAGTTTAGATAAAAGGACACTAGATAGTAACCCAAAGACATAAAGAACACTGGTAAAAGTAACTACATACATAAATATAAAATCCTATATTGTCATACCTCTGATTTGTAATTACTTTCTCTCTCCTTCACTCCCTGCTATATGACATAACAAGCAAATGTGTAAAGTAACATTTTAAATCTATGTTAATGGGCATACAATGTATAAAGATGTAATCTGAGACAATAACAATATAAAGGGGGAGGGAAAGAAATATATAGGAATAGAGAGATTATATACTACTGAAACTAGATTAGTACTAGTCAAACTAGGCTAATAGTTTAAGATGTTAATAAGAATAACTAAAAAATATATAGGGAAAAGGAAAGAATAGAATCAAAATGGTCCCATACAAAAAAAGCAACTGAATACCAAGAAAAGGCAGTTATGGAGTACTAGCAATGGATTCTTAGATTTATTTTACACAAAAAGCACAAGTAACAAAAGAAAAAATAGATTAAATGGACTTCATCAAAACTAAAAACTTTTGTGCATGAAAGGATATTATTCAAAAAAGTGAAATGGGAGAAAATATTTGGAAACCATATATCTGATAAGAGCTTAATATCCAAAATATATAAACAACTCCTACAACTCAGCAACAAAAAGACGAACAACCCAATTTAAAAATGGGCCAAGGATTTGAGTAGACATTTCTCCAAAAATGATATTCAAATGGCCAATAAGTATAGAAAAAGATGTTCAACATCTTTAGCCATTAAAGAAACACAAATTAAAACTACAATGAGATACCACTTCACATGCACTAGGATGGCTATTATTTAAAAGACTGAAAATAACAAGTGTTTGTGAGGATGTGGAGAAATAGGAAATATATATATTATTGTTTGGAATGTAAAATGGTGCAGCCACTGTAGAAAATGGTGTAGCTACTGTAGAAAACACTGTAGAAAACTTTCAGTTCCTTAGAAAATTAAACATAAAATTATCATATAACCCAGTAATTCCACTCCTAAGTATACGCCCAAAGAACTGAAAACAGAGACTCAGATATTTGTATACCAATGTTCATTGCAGCATAATTCACAATAGCCAAAAAGTGGAAGAACTTAAGTATCCACCAATAAATGAATGGATAAACAAAACATGGTATACAATGGAATATTATTCAACCATTAAAAGAAGTGAAGTTTGCTTCAACATGGATGAACCTTGAAGACATCATGTTGAGTGAAAGAAGCCAGACACAAAAAGACAAATATTGTATGATTTTTCTTATATGAAATACTTAGAATAAGCAAATTCATAGAGACAGAAAGCAGGGGTAAAGGGAAGGAGGCAATGGGGATTTACTGCTAAATAAATATGAGTTTTGGAGTGGGATGATGAAAATAGTGCAGAAATAGATAGTGGTAAAAGTTACACAGTATTTTCAATGTACTTAATGCCAAAGAATTGTCCACTTAAATGGGTTTAAATGATTTTATGTTATGTCTATTTTACCACAATTAAAAATCATTTATTTTTCACTGAATGTACACTTTGGAAAGATAGTACAAGGCATGGGATGTATAACACAGTGAACCATGTGGTGGAAGATGGACTGTGGTTAACAGTACCAACATGAGAGTGTTCTCTCATGAACTATAACAAATGTGCAATACTAATACATAGTGTTAATAATAGGGGGTGTAGGGAAAAAGCATACCAAGTGCATGCTATGGACCATAGTTAGTGGTAATAGTCTGATCATGTTCTTTCATAATCTGTAACAAATGTTCGACAATGTAAGTTTTGGTTGAAGGGTGATACATAGGAATTCTGCACATTATGCATGATTGTTTTATAAGTTCACAACTTCTCTAATAAAACAAATTTTAATTATTTTTTAAAATCTAAAGGAAAAACCAAACGTACAATATCTCCTTGTAGTACTTCCTTTGAGAGGCATTTTCTTTTCTGCCCTATGAAAATCCCTACACTTCTCCCTCCTTTGTTCCAAATACCATTCATATTGCTTCAGGGCAAAAGGCACACTGAAGCAGTTTTGTAGATATACATAAATACCTTTCTTCTCCACCCAGCAAATGTGGAAAGTCTAATAAATAGAACTAACCCCCACTCCCATCCCTGCCAGCCCCTATTTCTGTGTTAGCCCTCAATAAATGTTTATAGAATTGAACTCAAAATGAGTGAGCAGATTCACAATCACTATAAAGGAAAAGGATGGCTCATCCCCTAATCATTACCTTTTATTCCTGCTTGTCACCACTTACCCTCTTGCCTCAACCCTGCTGGCCCCAAATGTTAGTCCTGAAAGCAGTCACTGGTGGGGCAAGGGCGGGGGGAGGGTGTGGAGAACTCTAAAAATAATGCATACGAACTTTTAAAAAATTGAATTTTATATAATACTATGTGTTTTCTGAATCTCTTCAGTGCTTTGTCGTTTCTGCTCCCAAATATTTACTGATATTAATTATTAGCACCAAGGAAACTCTTTTTTTTTTTTTTAAGACAGCGGTTTTTTGGGTTTCTAAACCAATGTCATTTACTGAGATTACCACTATCTGTATATTATGCTGCTCATTTCTAAGAGAGACACAACACAAGCAAAAAGCACTGCTAGTCCCTTGAATTGTTCACTTTCAGTTCATCCTGCAAATCACTGAGAGCATTTAAATCCAAAGAAGTTCTCTTAGGGTCGCCCAGTAACATTCTTGCTTTAAAAAAAAAAAAAACAGTCTTAAAACCCAAGAACTAGAAGAGCTAACCTTGTATCTAGTACACAGTATTTTTAAATGTTTGCTGAATGGAAAGGAAACATGAAGAGCCGGTGTCAGGTTTTAGATTACTCTAGGCTGGATATCAGGTCTGTGTATTGACAAAACTCACGAGGCAATCCTTCTTTTCAGGGCCAATAAAATCTCCACAAGTTTCCCTGTGACATGCATATTCAAGTCATTTTTCAAACCAACTCCCACATGAACTCCACCTCCACCCAGAACAGCCTCCTCACCTGTCTGACTCTCACATAGCTATACATCCCATAACTATACAGCTACCTCTAACTAAGATGTAATCAGGTCTTCACCTGACCCAGCCCTGAGCATGCTTCCCTGCATCCACTAACTTCTAGCTTAGCCTTCTCCCCATACTATTTTTTACATGTTTATCTCTCCTAGACAGAGACCCCTTTGTAGGATCTCCCTGCTCCCGAGGGCTGCTAATTCTAGCCTTCTTGAACATCCTTCTTTCTTGGGTATGGATATAATAGCCTATTGTATGGCTATAATAGCCGGCTAGCAGGTCCTACCACCAATCCTTCTTCCACAGTATTACCAGAATGATCCTTCAAAACTGCAGAGCTGATCGGATTATTTTGCTACTTAAATCCATTCATCCAAAATAAGACACACACTCCTCAGCAGTGACAGACAAGCCTCCTAACCTTTTCGACTTCATCTCCCATTATCCATCACTAATTACATACCTTGGGTCTTCCAGACAAGCCAACCTGCTTGCCATTTCTACAAAAACTCATGCTCACTCATGCCTCCACGCCTTCACCAGGCCACCTGGTTGGCCTTACTCATCTTTCAAGGTAAGCCTTCAACTAAGTCGATTACACCTATGAAGCACTGCCATAGCCAGCTCCACTTGCCCATCATGGCTCTTACCTCATACAGTTGTCAATGCTTATTATTTCTGTGTCCTCCCCTAACTATAAGCTTCATTAGAGGAGAGAGTACCTCATAGTGTCTGGTACATAGTAGGCATGCGATAAATATTTGTGTGACTGACTAAATAATAGTAGTAGCAGTAACAGTAATGATAGTAGTAGGATTAGCAACAATAACAGCAGCTAACATTTAGTCAGTACTTACTGTATGCCAGGCACTCTTCTAAGTACTTTACACATGTTAATTTTTTTTAATCCTCACAATACAATAATCCTAAAAATGTTATTATCTTCACTCTACAAATAAACTGTGGTGCTGAGAGATTAAGCAACATGCCCGAAGCTACATATCCAGGCACTAAATGACAGAGTCAGGACCTGAACCCAGACCGTGAATTCCAGAGCCTCAGTCCTTAACTACTTCCCCATATTGTCTCTCATGTACAAATGACTCAGCTCTAGTGTCACCTTCTGTGGAAACCTTCCCTGACCACCCAATCCAAGTCCACTGTTTCTCCTCTGTGTCCCATGGCACCCACATTCACCTACATCAAAGCATGTATCACACTGGACAATATGCCTTCATGTCTACGTATTCCCCTTATTTCATGAGCTCCTTAATGACAGGGACTGTGACTGAGACTTCTTTTTCTTTGTATCCTCGGTGCCTAGCATGCGGTAAATAATATCAGTGACGTTTGGGGATGGATGGATGGATGGACGGACGGACCTGAGCACAAGCATAAGCATTCATTCTCAGGTAGTCCAGCAGGTGGCAGAAGAAGACAAGAATGAATGAGGCACCTTACCTTTCACGCTGGTGCCCTTCCTCATGATGGCTTTCCGGTCTTGGCACAGGGTCACGGTCACTGTGGCTCCGGGTATACCATAGCCCCAGATCACTGCCCCAGCAGGCTCCTTCTGCAGCACCATGTAATCATCAATGTATGAAGCAAAGCGAAAACCAATACCTAAAAATTTTAGCAAACACTTTAGAAGGGCATCGCTGGGAAATTCCTCACCAATTGAGTCAGGTGAAACAGGAAAAAAAAACATATCGCCTTTCTACATGAGAATTTGAATATACCTAGTCCTTTTGATCATCTAAAACTAGATCTTATTCCTCCTAATTAGGTAAGCAGCATAACAAGAACAATTTCCAACAATATGCATCACAGAACAAGAGGGCCAATGACAAAGACTCAATGAACATAGGGCAACCAACGTACCACAAGCCTCTTCCCTTCGGAGCTCTTGATCTTCCTTTATTCTCAGACGTGGCCTCAAATGCTTGACTCTTCCCCCCACACACACCTTCCCAAATCACTAAAATGTTCCCTGTATGCCCCCCACCGATGGTGTTTATGAGAAAAGTAAACCACTTCCCTTCCCCACTTTCCATTATCACTCCCACTCCGAGTCACTGGGAATAAAGAAGCATGCCTCTCTCCAGTACAGCCTGCTCTAATCCTTCTTCCCTCACTCTTTATCTCCTTCCTCTCCATCCTACCAGTGTTCATTTCCCTCACAGAATTCTTGACAACCCTAGTATACTGCACTGAAAGTTCTAAATAAGCATTTATGAATGTCTGTGACAAATCTGCTTTCTTCCAGGGTAAATTCAGATGAATAAAGATGCAAAAATAAGGTCAGAGAGAAATAAAAGGTCAAAATGCCTGACCAAAGCTCTTTGTCCCAATTTTACCCATTTCACAAGCTATATTATATAAAAAAAGAACTAGAAAAAGCATACTTGAAATTGTGGATTTTATTCTAGAGAGTCACTAGCAAGATTGAATAAGAATTCACTTTAAAGAGATCATTCCTATTTTTAACATCACCAGCCTATACTGAATTATTTCATTATAACAAGCATTGGTCCAAATTATCTCAGTGAGTTCATCAAAACTTGACAAGAAAAAGAAAACTTAAGTTAATCCAAATTTGTCTGAACAAAAGAGATAAAAATCCCTAGAAGAAAATAATTAGCAAAATAAATTTTAAGGGTCTTAACAAAAAAAAAAAAAAAAGATAGGAAAGAGAATCAGAATTAACAACGTTGACACTTTCCTCCCTGGAAGCTACAAATGATGACAGCCCCTTAGGCTATACCAAGCAGGGCAGAACAGCTACTGGAGTCTCTCCTACACATTCTCGGGTTCGCTATTTATCTAGCCCTTTTAATAGGAGGCCAGTACCTAAAAATCCTCAACTCTTTCTTATGAGCTAGTTCAATCATGGGACCTACATGACAATCAAAGGTCTCCCAGAAGGCCCAGCAGGCTGAAGATGCACAGCTAGCATGAGCAAAATGCTCCAAGAGACTAACACCCCAGAACTGCAGGAGCATGTTGGCAGCCTGCTGGGGGGAAGCAGGGAGACACGTGTGTGGGAGGGCCTTGTCTTGAGTAGGTGCTTCATATGGAACAAAAAATGAAAACCAAAGGCATAAGAGCTAAGCAAAGGGGGGGGGGTAGGGGAGTGGAGTGAGGAAAACTGGCTGCTGAGTACACATGAACCTAGAACTGGTACAAATGAACGGCTCTAGAAGACCCACAGGCCAGGGGCAAATACCTTTCCAAGTAGGTCTGTTATCGCCAGCACACATTTACTGAACCCCTCTGTGCATGGCCCGATTCCAGGTTAAAGAATTTTAGAGATGAAAAGGATCTTACTTACCCGGAAATGCAACCCTCCTGTTACATACTGATCAAAAGACTGAGACCCTGTGTTGAGTGAAATAAGCCAGACACAAAAGAACAAATATTGTATGATCTCACTGATACGAAATAATTAAAATAAGCAAACCCAGTGTCAGAATCTGGAATATAGATGGGGTGGGGATAGGGAATAGACAGTTAAGGCTTAAAATGTACAGTTTCTGTTTGAGGTGATGGAAAAGTTTTTGGTAATGGATGGTGGTGATGGTAGCACAACATTGTGAATGTAATTAACAGCACTGAATTATATATTTGAGTGTGGTTAAAGGGAAATTTTTAGGTTGTATATATGTTACTAGAACAAAAATTTTTTTGAAAATCTGTAGAACTGCACAACAAAATGAACCCTAAGTTAAACCATGGACTACAGTTAATAATACAATTATAAATATGTTCTTTCATCAATTGTAACAAACGTACCACACCAATGAAAAGTGGTATATGGAGACCCTGTATTCTATGCACGATTTTTCTGTAAACCCACAACTTCTCTAAGAAAGAGAAACTGACACCCAAGTAGATTAAACAATTTTTAAAAATTGCTAGGTGGCTAGTGTACTTGTGTGTGTGTGTATCAGGCATTTTAAGCATTGGAGACATAACGTTAAAAAAAATAAAAAAATAAAAAAGACAAAATCTTTACCAGCAGGGAGCTTTCATTCTACTGGAAAACTTATACGTGGCAGGCACAGAGCTAAGCACATTGCAAACATTAAACTTATTCGTCTGACCTAAAATCACACAGTTAATGGCAAAGCCAGCAGCCACCTGATGCCAACTTTACTGCAATTCTCACTCTGCCACAGTTTTATACTGATGGTAAATCAAAGTCATGTTCCCTGTCTTAGTAAAGCACAAAATTCCAAGCTAATAAGGATATACAACAGAACATTAGCAAGGATGTAAGCAATGGACCAAGTAGAAGACTGGGAAGGGGAGGGGCAGGGCTAAGGCTTAGTAATTGCTTTTGGGCACAGTTAACTTTAGCTTTTTTTTTTTCCCCTTTGATTTTTTTCTTCATTTGGAGGTGGGAGTAGATAAATAGGAATTAGTATTGTGAGGAAGAGACCATCATCAGAAGTGGACTGACAAAATTAGGACAGTGGTTACTACTGGTGGGGAGCTGGTGGGTGGGGTTGGGGAGTCTCATTATACTGGCAATGTTCTAGTTCTTACCTTGGGTAGGGCGTTCACGGGTGTTCGTCTTACTGTTTCACCACTGCACATGTTTTTGTACGACTCAAATATTACACGATAAAAATGTAATTACATGTAAAGAAAAGATGTCAGGAAAAGCAAGCAAGTTAGAAGAGAAAGTTAGAGCACTAATGAATAAAAAATAGTCAATGTTAAGGAAGGTGATATAAGGATATGACACAAAAAAAGAAGATATAATACGGATGTTAAAGTTAACAGCTTTTAACAGAAAAACTATTAAAAGAATGGCACACCTCTCCTCTTTACCTAATCCTCCCCTCATATAATGGAACTCAAAGGTCACTGATGGGGAAGAGGTGTCAGAGAATGATATGCAGAGTGCTATAAGTCCGCGCTATTGTTAAATCCAGAAAAGTCATGTTACAGGCTACAGTTTGTCTGAATCTGGGTAGTTTTTCAGGTTCTTAGGTAAAGCAGCGGTTATTTTTCTGCCCCCAACCCCATTCTCCCACCTCAACTTTCATTTCTTAATAGGCAATCTTTGAGATCCGCTCTTTGAGTAGTTTGGAAAAAATAATAATTCCAGCATTATCACATTACTTCGTATTAAGCAGACAGATTCCATCTTCTGGTTTCTCCATTCTTGCAACACGGCGTCCAGCCTTCCTATTCTGAGGAGAGGGGTGTGCAAATGGTAGGATCTGACCTGGACAATAGACCAATGCCAGTCACCCTCCTGTCCAATGCCGTGCATATTATCCTAGCACCAATTTCTGTAGCTGTGCCAAAAATCAAAGCTGAGCCTTAAATATTCTGAGCCAGTGAGGAGGTTGTATTTCTTAGTCCTAATCTCCACTTAAACTAGTAAAATTTAATTCCCCCACAGAACTCAGCCTGAAGCAAACCCTCCCCAAGGGTACCACTGAGGGGGCAGCACTGAAATGTTTTGGATGACTCAGTCACCTGTTTCCAAATATTATCTAACTAGCTTCGCCCCCTCCACTCCGAGCTCCCCTGAAGTTATTCAAAGACCCTGAAGGCCTGAGACTGGGCATCTTTGGGCCTCCCCACACACTGCATCGAAAGGAAAACAACCCATAACGATGGCGCAAGGGAGCGGAGAAAGCGGAAAGGCCGGAGCTCCAGCCCAACAGGCCCCTGCAGCCCAAGCCTGAGTCAGCGAACCCGGCTTCTAGCAGGGTTCCTGCCCCGACCTTGACAAGGAGCACCGGTCGGGGTTCTGAAGAGGACAGCGGGCCTTGGAGTCGGCGCAGGCGGAGGGGCAGGGGTCCGGCCGAGCCCGGCCGCCTCACCTGCGCTGCT
>JAQZBX010014003.1:12765-39315 GCA_029593785.1 Cabassous unicinctus | reverse complement strand
TGAGAGGCCCCGGGTTCGCTTCCCAGTGCCTCCTTGTGAGGGCAGGCCAGCTCGCGCGTCGGCGCCGTGGGCTGATGCTGCAAGACCTCACAGCAAGGGGGAGATAAGCAGACACAGAGAAGAGACGCAGCGAATGGACACAGCAGCACAAGCAGCAAGGGGGGGATAAAAAAATAAAAATAAAGAAATCTTTAAAAAAAAAAAAGAAGGCTATGGAGAGGTCAATTGGGGTAAGGACCGATAAAGACACAAGGGCAATTCTGTGGATTTGTATTGACAATGAGTCTGATCACTTCCCGGAATAGCTTAAGAAAATAGTAGACGCTAAAGACAGATCAACAGATTAAGGAATGATTAGCAAGTGAGGAAATGGAGGCTGAAAGCATTTCAGAAGTCTGGATGTGAAGGGTAGGCGCACAGGGGTGGTAGGAAAGGATTATTTTTGTCTTTTTTAGACTACAGAAAAAGCTTACCATGATAAAGAAAAGAAGCACTAAATGGTGATATGAAGATACAGGAAACACAGAACAGGAGAGAAGAGGAGGGATCCAGTGAACAAGTAGAGTTTAGAAAGGAAGGAGGACACCTTTTCCTCACAAACTGAAAGTGGGGTATTATAAGGAAAGTGAAGGTATAAATATAAGTAGAGAGAGAGGGGAATCAGGTTACTAAATCCTTTTAAAATTATAAAATAAATTAGATGATCAGTAAATCGTACCTGAAAAATGAAAAATCCATGGGAAATATTCTAAACATAGATGTGAGTCTTACATTAATTCAGCTCACAAAGAAAAAACAACTTAAGCCAATTGCTTATTTAATTTAAAAAATCCATTTAGATATTCTAATTGTATTAGTTTAAGCAGACTGATGCTAATTAATACAGAATTATAAGATTCTGTATTAAAAAAAAAAAAGCCAACAACCCATCAATCACCATCTGGAGATATCCTCTTGGGTTCACATCTTAAACAGAAAAGAAATTGTGCCTTCAGGTTTTTCTTTCTCCTTTGTAAATTTTATTATTATTACACATATATGTGTTGCAGATATGTGCTTATGATTTTTAAAATTATATAATAGATAAGTGTTTTCTTTTGAAATAATTTCTGATAAATATCGAATTAGGTGTCTTGAATCTTTTTTCTTTTGCTTCTTGAACTATCCTGGCCCCAAGTCTTATCAATTTAGAGGCCATGTTTTAGACCTAAAGATGAGCTCATCTCCCTGCTTGCTCTCCTTCCAATTTCCCGGTATCAATCAACTGAGAATTTTTATTTTTACTTAGATACATTCCATCATTTTAACGGGAATGACTAGTTTTTAATTGTACCAGTAAATTTAAGGTTTGGTTATACATTGTATAAATGAAATGGTGCATTGTTTCTAGGTAGGAATATGTTCAACATTAGGGTAGTTTCTGGTTGTCAGATAAACTAGGTCTTTAATAAGTTAGTTACTTGGCATCATGACAATTCTATCAGAAATTAAGATTATGGCCCACATTCTACCAGCATTTTGCTACTGGGTTACTTGCTTTCAAACAATTTGGATTAACATCATCATGGACTTGAATGTACATGATTCTGGTATATACCCAATGTCAAATTAAAACAGAATTGTAAAAATTATAAACATTTAGTAATTATAGCTTTTTTTTGTTTGTTTCAAGAAAAAGTTCTATTATGGTAGTTTGAACATTCAATAAATATTTACTGTGCTTATTACGAGGCAGACACTGTTCTAGATACTAGCAGATTTAGCAGTAAACAGGAGTCAAAAATTTATGCCTTATGGTACTTATATTCCATTACAGAAAAACAAACAGTAATCAAGTAAAAAGCTTAGTAAAATCAGATTGTCATAAATGCTAAGGACAAAAATAAAGCAGGGCCATGGAATGCTGATGTGCAGGGGTTGCTGTCATATAGGAGAGTCAAGGAAGCATAACCAAAATTTCTTCCTATCTGGGGAAAGAGTGCTGGTGGCAGTGGGAACACCAAGCACAAGGCAGGAGCGTGCTTGGTGTTTTTGAGGAAGAACACTGAGACCAAGTGTCTGGAGGTAAACAAGGAGGAGAATAATGGTAATAAATGAGATAGGAGAGGGGAGTACAGACCTGCTAATTTTAAGGACTTTGGCCCTCACTTTGAGTGATATGGGAAGCCACTGGATGGTTTTGGGCAGAAGAATGACATGATTTGACTTGTTTTAAAAAGAATCACTCTGGCTACTTTACGGAGAACAAATTGTAAGGGCCCAAGGATGTAAAGAGGGTTTGGGAAGCTATGGCTTCGATCCAAGCAAGAGATGACCAGAGGCCTGGAAATGGGTATTAACAGCAGAGGTCAAAAGAGGTGGACAGCTTTGGATATATGTCAAAGGTAGGGCCTATCGGATTTGCTGATGGATTGGATATGGGGTATAAAAGAAAGAGAAGAATTAAGGATGACTCCAAGAATTTTGACCTGAGCAACTGGAAGCATGGCATTGCCATTTACTGAGTTGGGAAGACTGGAGAAGCAAGTTAGGGAGGGAAGATCAGGAATTCAATTATGGTTATGCTGCATTTGAGCTTTATTAGATTTCTAAGTAGAAATGTCAAACAGTCAATTTTTCACATATGTGTAGATTCAAATTCTGGAGTTCTGTGGTGGCTAGAGGTAAAATTTGGGAGTTAGAAGCATACAGATGATAGTTAAAACCATGAAATTGAATGAGATAATGGGGAGTGAGGATGCATAAGAAAGAGATCCAAGGGGTCCCTTTAAAAGCATGATGTTAAATCATAAGCAATTTTAGAGGTGTGGATTTAAGTAGTACAAAATGTAGAAAACTTCCCATACCTTGAAAGTTCACTTCTACTGCCTTCTGTCCAACTTAGCATTTTAAAGAAGTTTTGATTTATATATAAATCTAAGAAACTCCAAGAAGCCTCAGAAAACCCCTTAGGGGTCACCTTGGCCCATGGGCCTCAAAAATAATACAGAATTTATTTTTCCAATGACATAGCCATTACAGGTTTTACCTTACATTTGCTTGAAAGCAAATATCAGTTAATTCATTTAACTAAGAATACATTAATACATTATAAAAGAAGTATAAAAAAGCATATTTGGAAAAACTGGAGCTTTGCTCTAACATTCTCCTCAGAGTCCATCCTGAGAAATGTGGTGGACACACCACACATGGTATCAGTCACATGTTTCAAAAGAAGAAACAGTAAAGCCCTTTTAAGTTTCTATTTCTGAATTTTTCTTTTTATGACTTTTTAATTTTGTATTCTATATAAACAAAGTTTTATACTTCTCTCTGAAAAAGAAGTTTTTGTACTATCACCCCTCAAAAATAAAAAATAACCCTTTGAGTATCTGACTGTATTATAGTCTTGGTCAGACAAATGTAAAACGCTGCATCCTATATAGGTAATACTAAAATGACTGAAAACATTTAAAAGGAGTTAGAGCTTTCAGAGTTATACTTACAAGTATCCATATGCATGTGAGTCACTCAATTGCTCATTTTGCATAGTGCCAATACCTGAAAATTGATTACTTTGAACAAAACCATGATTGTTTGGATTAGTACTGTTTGATGGTCCTGACTCATTTATCATACTGTTATCTACACAACTGAAGGCTGATCCCTCAAATGCATCTGATTGTGAAACAAAAGCAGAATTGGAACTGGTGCCTGCTGACATACTGGAAGAGGACATTGGATGGAGCGGTCTCAAGTCTCCTGACTCTAACAATGAATTACATGATGAGTTTTCAAGAGTCATGCTCACAAGTCTCGAATTATCAGTCTCTCTCATGCTGTCATTACTGGGTGTAATCATATTAAGAGGGCAATTAGGAAACATGTTGGCATCAGAAATACCATATAGGTCAGCTGGTGACATGGATGACGATTCCATTCTGCCTATTTCATTAGTATTGTTATAAATACAAGCATTAGAAGCATTTAGATCACTACGAGGTATTGCCAGGAATGGTGGGATACCTTGTGAATTAGAGGAAAGAGTCCCTGTTGAAAAATTATTCAGTGGATTCGTATTGACTGAGTGTAAGGTGGAGTGGGCCACTGATGACCAGCTTGAAGAAGGCTGAGGTACCACTGAGGGTATGGCTGGAGCATGATGTGACAATGCCCTTGAGATGGACACGGAGTAGGATTCTGCTTGACTTGAAATCCCTGAAGGCCTGGGTGTTTCTGTCAAAACTGCACCATGAGAAAACAAGTTTGATTCTGTGGGAGGAAAAAATGTATTTTTATAAAACTAAAAGGAAAAAATTACAAAAACCATTATCTCTAAATTAAAATAGTATAAACACTAACAAAGAATATTTCTAAGGAAACTGATAAAACATTTTCAAATAAAAATTTTGAAGAGCATTAAAATTACAAGAGACCAAAACTGCATTCTGTAACACTTACTGCTATTTTACAAATACATGTAAAATAATTTTGGTAAGTTATTTTAAGATATATGATTTCACTCCAGTTAAATATGAAAGTCTAGCACCTGAAGTCCTTTAAAGGCATTTTTGAAAAGAAAGTGAAAGATAAATATCAGAATTTCAATTAACAGGAATCCAAACAGCCAAAATCGTTTCATAGTCTCTACCTCTTAGGAGAAAATGGAGGGATGGAGGAAACACTCATTAGGGATGATTTGCATGTAACTTCCAAGATATATTAAGATATAGCCAGGGGAGCGGATGTAACTCAAATGGTTGAGTGCCTGCTTCCCATGTACGAGGTCCTGGGTTCAATCCCCAGTACCTCCTAAAAAAATATATATACACACACAAACGGTACTACAAAATCTCCAGTCAGAAAAAGTTTAGTATTCTGTGTATTTACATATTAATATGATTGCTATTCCCATTAAGCCAGGAAAAAGCATGATTTTAAGAATGTAAGGAAGAAAAAAAGATTTCTAATTAACCTTTTAGTTGAATTATATAAGCCAGAGGTTGGCAAACTTTTTCTGTAAAGGGCCAGATAGTAACTATTTTAAGATTTGTGGGCCATACAGCTGCTGGTACAACTACTCAACTACAGACAATATATAATCAAATGAGTGTGTCTGTGCTCCAGTAAAACTTTATTTATAAAACTAGACAGTCGGCCAGATATGAACCATTTCTTCCATAACATACTGTAATAGTAAAATTGCCATCATATGACCAAAACATAATTTCTCAAACAATAAATCCCAAGAACATAATAAGTTTGCAACAGGACCTTTGGAAGCTGACCTCGATTCACTGAATATGGAAGCATGAAAATATTGTAGGAGCAGAAAATATCAAAGAAGCAGTTATTTATTTCTAAAAATGGATTTCCTATATTTTGTGCAAAGCACTAGACTTTCTGATTATAAGGAATACACTGTAGGGCAAAAAAAATACCTTTTTTGATGAATCTTCCTTCTCCGGGTCTTGGTCTTTCAGGAAAATTAACTGTTATGATAAAGTTTTTCCATTATAAAATGTAATTTAACAATTTACATTATCAGTTAAAATTTGAAAAACTGAATAAAGCAAATAAAACAAAATTATTAAATACAAATCAATCCATAATGTTCTTACCACAATCCTGCCACAATTTCTGGAAGAGCAGAGTTGTTTTCTGTTTCTTGGCTTTATTGCCATAGGTATCTGGTTAGAAAGAAATAAAGTATGTGAATCATCACAGATTTTACTTCCTCTCCATTAATAAATAAATGTTTTATTCATACTTAGAAAATACGTAAATAAATATACATACTATGGATTTAATAAGTTTTGTAGAGTGTGTCGCATGTTGTAGAGTGTGTCGCAAGTAAGAAGTAAAGAGTATTCTTTCAGAAGTAAAGAGTATTCTTTCAGAAATAAAGAGTACTTCTTTCAGAAGTAAAATATTAATCTTGTTTTCTTACAACATCTATAAGTCAACATTGTCAACTAATGCAATACGGTCAGATAAGATAAAGACCAAGACAGAGACCACTCTTTCCATGGTAAGTTTCCCATCTATAAAAAGGGTACAATAAGGACCAAAATAGACACTCAAAAATAAAATAGGAAATTTTAATAAACATTGTAGATACTTTAAAAATTATTCCAAATTAACTGAACCTCTTTCCTAAGAAAGAGATGCAAAAAAGCGTTAACGATCAACCAGTGGGTCAAAAATCAAGTGAAAACCTCCAGGAAAAGAACCATAAATTATGGGTACACATAACTGTATTCAAATGTATCTTAAAAGAAAATGTTATTAGCAGGACCAAACTTAAAACATACACAAAACCTTACCACCAAAAGTCATACCTTTTTCATCTGGCAGATATCTAAAATCCATAGATTCACTAACTTCCTGGTCAGATGGTCTCCGCAGCTGCATTTTTACTGTTACTGGTTCCGTTATAGCTTTGCAATATGGTGGAGTTTTGAAAACAATGGCTACTTGACGGTGTACATCAGCTTGCGAAAAGATACCTTTTGCTTCCCAATTGTTCAACACAAAACGAACTTCTATGTCATCTAGTGAATCAGAAACCAAAGAAATAATAATGGAAATATAAAGTAAAATGATTCTATAAATTTAAAATATATTCTTAGAGGCAATGAAACAAAACAAATACCTTTCTGAACTTTGTCACAGAGCAGAAATATTTCATCTCCTCCCCTGACACTTCCACAGTTCTTGTTTACACGACAAATCCTTAATTCTGCGGTATTAGGAGCACCTAAATATAAAGGATTTTTTAATGGGTTGCTACCTTGGTAATATATTGTATTCCTTTTTTAAAGGGGAGCATTTTAGGAAAACAATAAAAAAAAGTTATAGTGTATAGATACATCAAGGACACCAAATACATTAATCATCCACAGCTGCCCTTTCCATTCCACCTGCATTGCCATATCTGATTTAGAGCCTAGTGAATTTATTTATAGGCAATGACCAATCCCTTAATTAAAGCTCCCTGCTTCTAGATTCTGATTCTTCTAATTTATCCTACACACTGTCATCAGATTAATCTTCTTAAATGATGACCATACCCCTTAGACAATGCAATTTTCATGCTTCTTATTATCTGTCCACTAAGATTCCAACAACCCTCCCTGGCATTCCAGCCTCTCCATGATGAGAATAATGTGATCTACTTTTAAAGCCTATGTCCTACTATTCTTCTACACGCGAAATGGGTACAGTCATACACACTGGCAGAAATATATGTAAGTGTGTTTATACACAAACACACACACACACATATAATCTTTTGGAGGGCAATTTCATAATCTCTTAAAAGTATAAAAATCATATCCTTTAACCCAGCATTTGCCAACATTTCCACTTTTGGAAATTTACTCTAGAGAAATATCTGCAGAAGATGTGCACATACAAGAATATTTCCTGCAGTACAGTTTGTTAGAGCAAAAGAAAAAAATGAGAGGGATACAAACTAAGTATCTTGTAATAAGGTAATGCTTTAATAAAATTATGATATAGTCATATATAGAAATACACAGATGATAAAAAGAACAAGGTGACTGAAAGAGAAAGAAGTTCAAGATCTATTGCTAAGAGAAAAAAAATAAGTTTAAAAACAAGGTCAACTATTTTTTAAATAGTTGCCAAAAATATATCATGTGACTAATGATAATGATGATAATTGTATAAATATGAAGAAAGTGGTGAAATATGCACCTGAGGACAGCGATTTTCTCTGAAGAATGAGATTACAGTAGATTTGCTGTTATAAATTTCTATAATTTTTGACTTTTTCCTAAAATGAACATGTTCTTTTTGTGATTACCAAAATACTTTTAAAAATTTTAAAAAAAGCTAAAGCTATAAATATAAGAAAAAGAAAGTACTTACGGTTGTCATAAATTGGGTTAGAGACAACAGGAGGAAGAGCAGTTGTCAAATTACCATGCTCATCGGGGAGAAAAACTTGAAAACATAGTCTCACCACATTGAGATCACAATCTTCAATCACACACAGCTCTTGTTCAGGGACTGAGTAATAAAAAAAAATTTTTTAAGAATATAAAATAATCACATAGAATTGAAACCCTGCTAAGTTTTCCTCCCTGCCATTATATCCATTCACTTTGAGAAGCATCTAAATCTGTACTAACAAAAACAGAATGAGATGCAATCTCAAGAATGCTATTTTTCATCATCAAGTGGTCATACTTTGTAACAAGGTAGAAGATGGCCATGTTCTAGAAGTAACTATCCCTGTCATGGGGGATTTAGAGTAGAATCCCGAACTGACAATAACAAATCAAAATTTTTAAAAATGAATGCAGGTTGTATATAACAGAGAATAGGCTTGCATTCATTAATTCAACAAATATGTATTTGGGTCCAGTCATTGTGTTAAGGATAAATTATCTCTTAAATCTGTACAAGAATTATCACCCCCATTTTACAGATGAAGAATTGATTTTAAAGAGAGAAATTATTTGTCCAAAGTTTTAGTGCTAGGAAGTGGCAGGGTGGGGATTCAAACTTAGGTCACTAAATCCCAAGCCTGTGCGCTTAAAAACCGAACTCTGCTAAAAAATTTTATATATGTTATGAATAAAATTGACATACACAGTAAGAGTCATTAAAATTTAATCAACATCTTAGGGATGAAACACTAAGAGATAAATAAATGATGTAAGATATAGTTAGTTTCCATAATGAACTTCATGTGCATATTAAGTTTGCTTTTTCAAAAAAAACAGTTCTATCGCAGGAAAATTTTACAGGTCTGAAGAAATAAAAAACTTATTCTTCATAACAGAATATAGTAAAATGACAGTTTATTAAACTGATATTTGAAAAGAAACCCAGTTCTAAAGGAAAATATTATTGCTTCTTTCAAAAAATAAGTAATAAATCATAACAGCCATATTTTTTAAAACAGGAAATATACATATTTAAATTACACAAAAATTTTTATTATACAAAGATTATTAAAAAAATTTTAAACCCAAATTTCCCAGTCTTACAGCAATAGCTAGTATATGACAATATATTTTGGATTGCTTTTCTTTAAACTACATTTCAGAGCCTCAGTAGCTATCACAACATTTTAGTATCCCAGTATCAGAATTCTTAAGCCTAGCATTGAGTCTACAAAAATATATTTGTACATTAAAAGGTCAAAATGTTATGATACCAACACTTAGATGATAGCAGCATACTCTACTGGCAGGCAGGAACCATGACCAATATCTGTTTTTACCAAAGGCAGGATCCAGTGGAAGAATGTCTGTACTTATCATTCAAGACCTAGCTCAAAAGTTTCTTTTCTTCTACAAAGCCTAACCAGATCTTCTGAGATGGAAGGAACATCTCCCCTCTCAAATTCAGTATGGCACTTGACCTATACTTCTCTTATGCATTTAAAGCTTTCGTGTTTTTTTTTTTTTTTTTTACTTGACATGATAATCATTCATGCATACCTCTTCTACTTTATTAGACTAAGTTTCATGAAGGCAGAATGGATATCTGATAGCTTTTTGTATCTCCACTATGCATGGAACATAATGGCTTAGATATAATGGATATTTATTAATCATTTCCTCAATTCGTGAGTGAATGAAGAATTAAAGGTCTGTTGAACGACTAGACATTAGACAATTTTTGTAAGTTGCTGAAGCAAACTGTAAAGTAAAAATTGACAAAGGGAGATTCTGCTTTTGGTAATGGCAGACCACAAACGTAACTGGGACCATGGTAGACAAAATATGCAGCAAATTCCTCTAAAAACATCAAAGAACTAAAAAGGTCATGAAACGCTGGGAGGTTAAGATTTGGGAGAAGAAAACCCAGAAAGGAGAGTTCTGAATAAGAGGCCACTTTTATCCTGGATATTTCCTGCCAATTCTGGAAGAGGTGGCTAAAAAGATGAGAAGTTGAAATGAACTCTCAATAGACTATAGGGGAAAAATTAAGGAGTTCAGGGTCTGCCAAGAATGGTTTATCTGATAAATGCCCCACACTTTGAGTGGAGCCCAGAAGACCATATACCTTAGGAGTAAGGATGAACTGTAAATACATCAGAACTCACAGGGATAAAAGCAGAGCTTCAATAACCTCAATCACACACTGAATTTAGGTGATGTAGAACTGCTACTTCACCTAGTGACTTGCCAAAACAAAATTTTCTTCATGGAGATATCATCCAAGACCTTAATTATCTTTATACTTTCTCATATATAATGCCTGCTATTCTATTTTAAATAACCAGGCATATGAGAAAACAAAAATAAAGTGATTAAAAGAGAAGAAGAAAAATGACAATAGAATCATACCACAAAGGATCCAAATACTGATGTTTTCAGACACATGATTTTAAAATGACTACAGTTAATATATTCAAGGAGTTAAAAGACACAACTTAGAGTTTAGTGAAGATTTTGAAATTATACAAACTGGAATCAAACAAATTATGGAATTGAAAAATAAAATGAAATAAAAAATATCACCAAATTTATCAATCATTTTATAGAAAACACTGTCTTGCCTTTACCTCAATATTTTCTACCAAAAGTTTTTATTTTTATTTATTTTTTGAGATACTGGGCTGGGGACTGAACCCGGGGCCTCATATGTGGGAAGCTGGTGCTCAAGCAATTGAGCTACAGCCACTCCCCCAAGAGTTTTTTAAAGTGTCACTTTAAAGTTTAATCTGTCTTCAGCTGATAGATATAGAAAACCCAACTTAATTAAATAACCATTTTTCCTAGCTTCATTTATCAAACATTTCCTTTTTACCTCTTGATCTGACATGTCACCTCTGTCATACATTAAAGTCCTATATTTTCCTAGGTTAGTTTCTGGGCTCTCAATTCTACTTCACTGATAAATTTGTCTATCCTTGCTCCACTACACTGTTGTAAATAGTACTTCTTCATAATAAACCCTAACATCTGATAGGGTCAAATTCTTCTTGTTGTGCCTCTTCTGTAAGAGTATCCTTCCTATTCCTATTTAGGATAATCTTAACTTATTTAATGAAAATTCTTATTGTATTTTGTCTGAAATTGCATTGAATCTATATATCAATTTGGGAAGAAATAACATCTTTCCAATATTAAATCTTATTCATGAACATAGTATACCTCTCTTTATTTAAGTGTTCTCTATTATCTTTTAATAAAATTTCATAATTTTACCTACAGAAATCTTGGTCATTCAAAATTATTTCTATGTACTTTATAATTTTCTGACAATAATTCCTTTAAATGTTTGTTATTTGCTGATATATAAAACTGCAACTAACTTTTGTATATTAAGTTCATATCCATTCACCCTGATAAATTTAATTCTAATAGTCTATTTGTAGATTCTTTTGGGTTTTCTCTATAAATAATGTTTATAGCTTCAAAGTTTTATTTCCTCATTTATAGTCCTTATGTCTGATTTCTTTTTTTTTTTTGCGTGTCTCACCACACTGGCTAGGGTCTCCACTATAACACTGAATAGAAGTGGTTAGCAGTGTGCATCCTTTTCTCATTCCTAATTTTAAAGTGAATGGTTCTGATACTTCCCCACTTAGGATAATGCATGCTCTAAGGTTTTTTAATTGATACTCTTTAAGAGATCATTTCTTACATCTAATTCTATAATACAAAATGTAATATTCTAATATGAAAAATGATACTGGTTCATATGCAAAATGTAACAAAAATCATGAGACCAATCAATTTCTCTTAAATTCCTCTTAAACTAGTTTAAAGTTTCACTTTATAATTGATTAAAAGAATATAAGGTAACTTTTTTTTTTATGATGAATTTTTAATCTTAAGAAATAAATATCATTCCTTAGTTCTAAGAGCAGTGTGTGTGTGTACAGAAAATATTTCATGTTATATTTCTTTTGGTAGTAGAGACTGGGTTTTTAAAATCAATTATGGAGGGCCTGGCTAGCTCAGTCAGTAGAGCATGAGACTCTTAAAAACAATTATAACATCAATAGTCCTAGAGGTGTGACATTTGTAAAAGTCTAATATTGCTAACATTACTGAAACAAAAGTTAAACAAGGCAAAAATGCACAGTATTTGGTTAACAATTTTAAGAGTTATGTCTGATTTAAGGAAAATGTACAAATAATTCTATATTTATAGCAGAATAAATGCTAACATTTAAGTACTGATGTGCCAAGCAAAAGGTAAATGGCTCTAGCAGTCTGTCATTAATTTACTCATTCTTTCACCATATTTATTGAACATCTATTTATTATGTGCCAGACATGAAATTAAGTACTAGTTACAGATATGAAAAATCAGTACCTGTCCTCAGTGAGATAAGGGTTTGGATGAGAAAGTATATAAATTAAAAGTATATAATGGGAAGCAGATGTGGCTCAAGCGATTGGGCTCCCGTCTATATATAATATATATATAGGAGGTCAAGGGTTTGATTCCTGGGCCTCCTGGTGAAGGCAGGCTGGCCCATGCAGTGAGCTAGCCCAAGCAGAGAGCTGGCCCACGCAGGAGTGCTGGCCCGAGGGGAGAGATGGCGCAAGATGACACAACAAAAAGAGACAGAGAAGAGACAATAAGAGACACAACAGACCAGGGAGCTGAGGTGGCCCAAGAGATTGAGCACCTCTCTCCCACTCCGGAAGGTTCCAGAATCAGTTCCTGTTGCTGCCTAAAGAGAAGACAGACACAGAAGAACACAGAGCAAATGGACACAGAGAACAGAGAGCGAGTGCAAAAACAATGGGGGTGTGGGGGGGGTGTGGAGAAATAAATCTTTTTTTTTAAAAAAAAAGTATATAACATGCAAATTGTTGTAACAGGTTGAATATGTTCAAGGGATAATGAAAGCATAAAAGTAGTGCCCAAGTTCTGCATATGATAATCAAAGAAGGCTTGAAAACCTAACTTTGACTGCAATGAAGAAAGGATAATGAAGTAAATAAGGTGTTTTTTTTTTCAAGTCTTCTTCGTTTTTAAGCTCAAGCTGTTTTGAGGAAAGGTTTTCGTTTTTTTTTTTAATTAAATCAGACTCCAGAGACAAAAATCTTTGTTACCGACTACTTGGCTTATTAAACTGTATTCCCTTTCAGAATTCCAAGGAGTTTACTTCCCCCAAATTAAACTGCAAAACAGTTTTTGTGCTCTCAAAACAATTCAATTTCCTCTGTACATGGAAAAATAATAAAATATTGAAGAGTTTAATCACTAAATGATATTAGAGTTCCAAACACCATTACACTTAAATATATAGCTAAGAAATGATAAATAATTTTTTGTTTTTCTCTGCTTTTGTTGCAAGAGCTCTCTATGAAGTCTATCTGCCACTCTTTTGTTCTAGCTAAGTGCACACTGTTAAAATTTTATATTGGAGCCCTTAATTAACTAATTAACCCAACTTAGACTTTGGCACATATTACACAATTTGAGCAATACTTTACACAAAACCTCAAATTTGACACTATTAGATTGCTGTATACGCCCATTTGAAAGAGACATTTCATCTATCTATCTATCTATCTATCTACCTATCTTTTTTAAGGAGGTATTGGGATTGAACCCAGGACCGCGTACTATCTATCTATCTATCTTTTTTAAGGAGGTACTGGGGATTGAACCCAGGACCGGGTACATGTGAAGCAGGCGCTCAATCACTGAGCTATGCCCGCCCCCTGACACTTATTTTAAAGGACTAATGGCAAGAAAGATAAGAACTGGCCTCAATACATATTAGATGATATAGTTCACTAAATATCCCTATGCAAAATAAGCGTTTTGAATATCCTTTGTATTTTCACATGGTATTTGATCTTCAGAGAACCAAATGTCACAATGAGATAACACAATCTATAAAACAGAATTTGTAGATCCTATTCTACTACTAAACATTTTTAATTCCATTGTTTCTAAATATGTAACACAAAAACTAAGTCAGTTAGGGAGCCGATGTAGCTCAGTGGTTGAGCGCCGGCTTCCCACATAACAAGGTGCTGGATTCAATCCCTGGCCTTGGTACCTCAAAAAAAAACACTAAGTCAGTTAATCTCTTGTAATTCTCTACCAGTAGAATTTCACTATGTTAAGAGAAATATCTAAAAGAAAGTATAAATTTAGCTATGACAAATCCCTATATAAAAGGTAGAATTTGTAATTTGTACTCATATATCCTGAAAATAACATAAAATAAATAACCAAAGAAGAAAGATAATTCCACAGTTGAGTTCAGGTTATTTTAATTAGTTTTTAGTGTTATGGGGTGTTTTTTTTGGGGGGGGGCACATGGGATAGATTTTGTTTCATTTAGTACAGTATTAGAAATACATTTTAAGTCTATTTCAACATTCAATAAAACACATTATAATAATCATTTCTATTACAAAAACTGCATCAGAATAAAGAAAGAGACTTATTCTAACCATACTATTTAAATTTATAACCAGTTTTTCTAACTATAGATTTCCCACCCCTTAGACAGCTCTGGGTTTTTTTTTTCCCCTTAGTTCTTTTGTCTAATACACTATATAAATACTTTTGTTTATTAGGTTTATTGTCAGTCTCTCTCCACTAGAATGTTAAGATCTTTAATGGCATGGATTTTTGTCTGTTTTGTTCCGATTTATCCCAAACACCTAAAACAACCTATATAAGGGATATAAAGATATAAGGATAAAATGAGGTAAAAATCTGTTGAAGGAATGAGTGTTTTATTAAATGAGGTAAAAATCTGATGAAGGAATAAGTGTATAAGTAGTTAAGATGGGGAATCTATTGTGCATGTAGGAAGCTCATTACCCTCAAGACACTTAGCTGTGAAAATTTATATATATATATACACACACACACACACACATATACATATATATATATATATATATAAAAACAGTAATACATGCACATTGTTTAGGTGACAAAATAAAATGTAAATAAGATTCCACCATAGATCCTATCTACAATGAACATGAAATTCATCTTGGAAGACAACACCTGAAGAATTAAATGTTTTTGAGCATGATAATATACTAAAGCAGTGTTCTAAGATTATTCTAATGCAGAAAAACTAGGAGGAGAAAACAGGATACCACTATAACTCAAATTATGAGATGATAAATTCCTAAATTAGGGAGACAGCAAAAGGGTTAGGGGAAGGAATGGGTATTTAAAAAAAAAACAAAAACAAAAAAACCCCAAACTAAATAACAACAACAACAACAAAAACATAAATACTGTGAAGGAGCAAGTGGCAGGATTGTTCTATGCCAAACCTATATTCATCTAGGCAGCAGAGAACAAGGGTTAAGATCATGAGCTTTGAAGGCTACCCATGAACAAATCCCAGCTCCACCAGTCACCAGCTGTGACCTCAGCTTAACTTTTCTATGCCTCATTTGCTCACTTCTAAAATGGAAATAACAATGGTAACTATACCTCATGCGTTGTTATAAGGATTAAATGAAGTAAAATATGTAAAGAACTTACTATGTACCAGGAACTATTCTAAGTGCTATATGAGTGTTTGTTATTAACAGCATGTTTGGTTCTGGATTGCTTAAAAAAAAAAAAAATCCCCACAGATAGCCTCTCGTCTCCTTCATCCTCTCTGGAGTCAGAAGACCAGAGTTTGAATTCCAGCTCTGCCATTTATATTTGCTACATGACTCAGGAAAGTCACATCACCAAAGCTTTTGTTTTCCCTTCTGTAAAGCAGTATTGTTATAAGGAAAAAATAAAGTAGCATGCATAAAGCATTTAACATTTATTTCCTGACACACAATAGTGTTTAATAAATGGTAGCTATTATTTATAATCTTGTTTTATACTGTATTATCTCTATTTTATACTGCATCCATACCTAACTTGGCCTTTTCAATTTAAAAGTTTGCCCTTTTAATTTGGCAATGAGTCAAAAATTTAAATGAGCATACTACTTGACCCAGAAATTTTCTGCTTCTGAAAATTTATCCTAAGGAAATAATCATGCAAGAGCTCAAAAATATATAATCAATGGAGATTTTTTAAAATAAAATGAAAACAAAAATGTTCATTAACAGATGACTAAACAAATTATGGCCTGCCCAAACAATGGAATACTGTATTACAAAAATAAAATAGATTTATTAAATACTAACATGGAAAAATGTTTACAATATATTTCTGAGTGGGAAAAAGTAGTAAAATTTGAATTTATAACATGATTCTATTTAAATAATAATTTTTAAAAAACCATGTATAAGATTATACATGTATAAAAGAAATCCTAGAAAAATATACATTGAATTTAACAGCAGTCTCCTCTGGCAAGTAAGACTAACAAGGAGAAAGGGGCTTTTGCTTTCAGTATTATACTAAAAAGTGTGAAAAATAAAGACCTTCAGAGAAAAGAAGTGCAGACTTTATTGTTCACAAAAACACAGTACTCGCCTGTGATCATATTCCTTAAATTATCATATCCCTTAAATTATTTCTATACTTCCAGGAAAACCACAGACCAACAATATAAGCATATCTTAAATATGACAGGGAAATCTACTCTTTGAAAATTTTATAGTCATTCAATTCCTGACTTATGCATATTTAAGCAGATGCAGAAAACTTTAGAATGGAAACCAGCATATAGCTTGGCAGTCATTTGTTCTATTCAGACAATACAGAAAGCTTACAAGTGCCATATGCCATGCCAGAGGGTGCCATAAGTATAAATGCTTAATAAATGTTATTGTTTTTTTTTTTTTAAAGATTTATTTATTTATTTATCCCCCCCTTGCTGCTTGTGCTTGCTGTGTCCATTCACTGTGTGTTTTCTCCGTGTCTGCTTATCTCCCCCTTGCTGTGAGGTCCCGCTGCATCAGCCCACCGTGCGGCGTGGGCCGGCCTGCCCTCACAAGGATGCCCCGGGAAGCGAACCCCGGGCCTCCCATATGGTTAACGGGAGCTCTATCGATTGAGCCACACCCGCTTCCCAATAAATGTTATTTTATGATCCCTAATAAAATCCACTAAAGAGTTAACTATCTGACCATATCCACAAATACACTATGAAAATATTTTGTGTAGCTTCTACTATATTTCTATACTTCTTTATCCACATGGAGATAAATTTAAGTTTTTGCTGTTGAATATACCCCTGAGTTAAAAGCACTCCAATACCTTATAACCACAGTACCCATTCAACATTCAGAAAGGGGAGTATACTGTGTCATTAGGAATAGTCTTTAAGATCACATTCAACTGAATCAGAACACTTTTGAAGTTTTCTTACAGAAAATAATGACCCACTCTGCAGTGCTATCAGAAAGCCTGTCTACGTAAGAAATAATGTCTTTTTAACAGCTGCGAAAATTTTATAAAATATTTCATTCCTCAGAAATATGTAAAAGTCAACAATTAGAGAAGTAAACACAAGACTTTTTAAAAAAATTATGTTCAATATACAAAGAGAAGTCACTTACACAATGAGTCAACAACCAAATAGATGTGATTATATAAAACATACTTACCATTGAAAGGATTGATTCTTGCCCTTATTCGTGAAGCAATAGCTTCTTTTACTTCCTTTTTCTTTACACATCGAATACCCAAATTTTGAAAACTAGAATGGAAAAATAGAACTTTCGAAATTGCAGTATAAAACACAAGACATATAAATGAGGTTCTACTAATGAATACTGCACAAATCAAGGATATATCCAACATTGCAAAGCCATCATACTGGCAGGTGGAGATAATAAAGCATTAATTTTTTTTTTCCCAATTGCTATGATGAAAAACGGAAGGGTGAAAAAATGGGGTTATATTTCTAAGAGAACTGTTAAAATAAAAAGTCTATCATTTTTACATGCAATATATTATTATATCTTACTAATAAGTATATATTCAATATACCAAATTAAAGAGTAACAGGAAAGCAACACCAAAAAGCTAAATTCACCTTCCAAACAAATTTATAATCAAATCAATAAAATATATATATTTGATAATACGAAACAGAAGCTGTAAAAAAAAAACGCCCACAGGAATGTTTTGCGGAGCCCAATAGAGTGTTGCCTAATTTTTAAAAAAAATGGGTATAAGTTACCTACCAATGTTTAAAAATCAAGTAATTACTTGCATATAAACATTTGGAGTTCTGGCTTCTCTTGGGCATTTTAAAGGTCTAGTAATACTAGGTTGGTCCAGAAACAACTGGCTGGAACTGAGTACCTACTACATCATTTATACCAGGCTCTCCAGCTTGCTAGTCCCTACACCTCTCCACTCAATATATGCTGTGATTTTTGAACTCTGATTTCACTGCTAGCAATGAACTATAATATGGTTTATGCCATAGTATATGAAGTTATACCAACTCATTATAAGAAAGCATTACAATATGTTTTTATAAAAATTAGAAAGAAATTTAGTACTAACAATAATATTTAAGAGACGTTTCAAAATGTCATTTATGGAAAACTTCTCAATAGCCACAAATATAACTAATTTGCATATGTGTAGTACAGATCATGGTGAGGGGAGTCCCCCACCACCACCAGTCATACTTGCTCCCACATGGAAAAACCATGACATCATTAAAGTTAGGTGGGTGTGAATAAGGAAGCAAAACTTGATTTTAATAATATTACTGTTTGTTCAACTTCACATGGCAATTTGTAACAGGCAGCTGCTTCATGCCCCCTCTCTGTGCTCATGCTATCTTATGTTCATGCCCTTCACATTCATCACACTTGTGATTTTGTTAGCACCTAAAATATCTTTGACATATCCTTCCTCTGCCTCCAATAATTAAAAGTAAATCTTGACGGTAACTGCTAAGGGGTGTAGAGTTTTTCTTTTTGGAGTAATGAAAATGTTCTAAAATTTTCTGTGATGATGAATGCACAACACTGTGATTATACTAAAAGCCATTGATTATATACTTTGGATAGATCATATGGTATGTGAATATATAGCAATAAAACTGCTTAATAAATAAATAATTGTGAAAGAATTAATACATACATACATACATACATACATACATACATAACCATTCCTCACTTAAAGGAACTAGGGCTCCTTACAAAAACCTGATGATTACAGAGCTGAGGCAAGAAAAGTACAAGTAAGCCTTGAATACCTTAGTGTATTAGAAAGTAAGGAAGTGCACAAAGAATGATGGGTACATGTTTAAAAGGACACAGGAGACAATTTAAAGAGGCTTGCATTAGTCAAATTTAGGTTGATTTGAAAATTAAAAGAATAATGTCAGTAATAGACTATAATACACAAAATACAAAAAGAATCCTTGAGTCCATAATGATATTTTTATAAATGGAGAAGGGGAAAAAGGGAAAGTTCTTCCTTACAATATATTGTTAGATATAGAAAAAAAGAATGTTTTAAAAATCATTTTACAACCACCATTGTAATAACTGGTTCTGGTAGTAATCATCAATGGATGCCCAAAAGCTACTAGAGAACAAGACAGGATATTCATTCACACAGTCTCATAGTAACACTCCACAGATTACTTATTAATTTGAAAAGGTAACTTGCAATTGGAGAAATCCATTTTACCCAAGTAATCAAGTTTAATGTCACCAAGAAAGGAAAATGATGTAACATGTCTCCTGAAGGGATATTTTGAGAAGGATACAGTATCATCTCTGTATATTTCTCACCCAAAATATTTAACAGGAATATAGTATCATGAGCAACCACTCAGACTAACTCAAAGTGAGGGACAATCTTCAAAACAATTAGTCTGGATTCTTCAAAAATGTTGATGTCATGAAAAACTAAAAAATTCTGAAGAACTGTTCTAAATTAAAGGAGATTAACTGGCAAGACAACTAAATAAAATGTGATCCTTAAATGGATCCTGGATTAGGAGGAGAGGGAGAACAGCTATAAAGGGCATTACTGGGACAATAACTGAGGTCGTTCAAAATTTTAACCACCTGTAACTTAGACTGAGAAGGGACAATCAGAAAATTGTAAGCAAAACAAGAGAGTCTGGTCTCACAGAAACCAAGGAATGAGAACACTTCAAGAAAGGAGTGGTGAAAGTAGAAAGTGCTATTGGAAGGTCAAGTAATACAGACAGGAAAAAAAATGCATATTTCTTCCCATGTGTGTATTACTAGCTATTTTTTGTTGTTATTTTAAGAAAAATATTTTTCTCAAGTATATTTTCTAAATGGCTACTACCAATATATAAGGAGGATAATTTTTCTTCTGTTGAAATTGGTTTCTTTTTTTCCCCCAAAATGCATGTTCATTACAAAAATGAATCATAAAAAAACAGGTTTAAAGGGAAACAAAAAAATCCCACAATCCTACCCACCCAGAGACAACTACTATTAATACCTGCATGTATATACTATGTTGTCTGTGTACAAATTTAGTTTAAACAAAAAATGAGATTATTCTCCATATATTCTGTTTTAAAACCTACTTTACTCAGCTCACATATTGTGAATATCTTTCCATTTCAAAAGGCATATCTGCAATGCAATTTTTAAGGCTATATAGGAGTACACTGCATAGATTTACCAGTTTATTTAACTAATCCCCTTTGTTAATTATTTGGATTGCTTCTAACTTTTGCCATATTTTAGCTAAACATATGAACATGCTTAATTATTTGCTATTTATTAAATTGTCCATCAGAAAGATTTTGTTAAATTGTATTTCACTAACATGTTGAATGAGCCTGTCTTCTGGGAGCCTCATTAACACAAAATGTCACATAATTTTGTTTTATAATCCTACACCTATTGATTTTTATACATTAATTTTATAAGCTGCTTCTTACTAAACCATTTTAGAATTTTCCAGTTGATTTTCTCACATCTAGCAATTTTTAAGTTAACTATAAATGAAAAGACAGAGTAAAAATTTATTAAAGAAAAGCTTTCATAAATTATTCCAACTAAAAGAGAAAATCCATAGCATAAAATAAGTTTATGTTTCCTTTGGTAACAATAAAAAGTACTCCTGCTACCATCATGAGCTATGTCTGCTAATGAAGAATGAAAGGATAGTTATACAAATATTAAGAAAATTAATGTATACACAGTAGATAGAAGTAGAATGAGAAATTAGTTTACTCTGCTAATAAGTAACAGAAGTCATGGATAGGAAACAGCGGCTTCTATGCTTATCCTATTCTTGAAGATGTCTATGATTGTATACTCACAACAAAGGTCTGCGTTCTTGTCCAAATTCTGCTTCATAGTAGCCATCTCTGCAGTCTTTTCCAACTAGATCATGAGGATGAGGTTTATATGGGTCATTCTTCGTTACTAATGTGATTCTCACTTTTCCTTTTCCATAATAGTTTATAATCTAAAAGGGGAGTAAATGAAATATATGAGTCATAAACATATCTCATTAAGAACTGATCTACTAAATGATAGTTTAATTTATATAATGTAGTTAGCACTAGATAAATAAAGTCCAAATGAGGGGCAAATGAAGTTGGATGAAACCTTCCAGAGAACACCAATAGGGAAGACTTGACTGCTCAGTTCTTTGGCATGTAGTTTCTCCCTAACTTCAATTGGTCAAATCATCTGATTATGCTTATTCTACTTTAAAACAAGTACAATTAAAGCAAAATTGTATCATAGAGAGGTCAGGAAATACTCAGATGTTAAGTCACTGAACTTCCAGCTCTTAGATGCACTGCCATACAAAAAACAAAACAAAACAAAACCATATATATGCACTACACTGGAAATAACATGTCAATATGATCATTTAACTTAATATGTGTCATTTCATTTCACAAAAGTATTTGTTAATTAGTAAACACATCCAGAGTGTTCACTGCACAATGGGGAATGAATCAAGTTGAGTTTAACAAGATGAAGTTTCACATAGAAAATATGTCTAGAATGCTGAAAATGAAGAGAGTTTAGCATGGGAGAGGAGGGTACTCTGAGCACGGGGAGGAACTAATGTTTAGTTTGGAAGATAGTAAATTTGCAAGAACAAAGCAGGGGATATAAAAACCAGCATACCACAAGGGAGAAAGGTAGTTAATTAAGAATAGGTGACTTAACAGGTACAGAACATTCAAATCCATAATTGTGAATTTTAAAAATTTTTGAATAGTCACCAAGAAGTATTGCCTTTCTGGATGAATAAAAGGTTACTCAAGAGTGTAAGATACGCTGATCTCGAACTCAAGGTGCAAAGTGCTTAGGATCAACTGGAATGATAAAGATACAAAAGATCTTAGAAATATTTTAGAGAAAGTATAGAACAAGCTAAATTATGGAGAAGAGGGAATGGAAGAATAATGTTTTCTTATTCACCTTTTATTAGCATTCCTTCTACTTTAACACGTAAATAAAAGGATTTAGATAACCGAAATCTATATTGCTGCTAAAAAAGTGATAAAAATTAGGAATTCAATATATAATTTGCCATTAGCTTATTCTGTAACTTAGCAATTCCCTTTAAATGCAATAGAATAACATTTGGAAATAATCTAGTTATAAAACAATGAAGATCTTTTGATGAAAAATAAAAATATAACATTTTTCCAAATCTACGTTGCCATAAAAATTTTTAATTTGCATTTAAAGGTTAAAAGCTCTTTTCCATAGCCTCTAGACTAAGCCAAGTAATTGCAGAGAAGAATACTGAGTTTTCAAACCCTTATTTTTAACCTACATTACAATTTCATTCACCTCTGGAAAAAAAGAATGCTTTTTATTAGCCCTATGTTCCATGAAAGGGATCATAATTCAAAAGCTGCCAATGGGGAAGTAGATGTGGCTTAGGTGATTGAGCTTCCACCTATCACATGGGATGTCCGGGTTCGGTTCCCAGTGCCTCCTAAAGAAGATGAGCAAGACAGTGAGCTGATGCAACAGGCTGGTGCAGTGAGCTGATGCAACAAGATGACACAACAAGAGACACATGGAGGAAAACATAATGAGAGCCACAACAAAGCAGGGAGCAGAGGTGGCTCAAGCGATTAGGCACCTCCCTCCCACATGGAAGGTCCCAGGTTTGGTTCCCGGTGCCTCCTAAAAAAAACACCAGCACACAACAAACAGACACAGCAAATGCAAACAGTGAGGGGCTGGGGAGAAATGGATAAATAAAATAAATCTTTGAAATATATATAAATCTTTTCTGCCAATGTACATTAAGCACTTTGAAACACTCTGCTTAGATTTAATACCCAAGCAATGGACAGCACTTCATGATTTATCTGTAGAATCCATCCTATATTTAAGAAATGTCCGTAGATATCAAGTTATCTAGTATAGATCAATTTTAAAAAGAAGAAAAAGACCATGGAGATGACCATGAGTAAAGTGGGCTTTTACTGTAACTGCTGTAGCTAAAATATGAACCACCTGAACATGAGACACACCCTGGAGAATGGTCTATTACCTGGATAGATGGGTAGGTTCGGTTGTTGTCTGTGCTGTGCTCCCCTGGAATGCTGCCTGCTGATCGCCCTTCACATTTGTATCTAAAACGCATGCCCCTCTGCCTGGGTTGTTCAATTATCTCTATATATGGATTATACCCACCTGAAATTAAAAACAAAGGGGGGGGGTGAGATTAAGATAACAGTAATACTGGACTTCCAACTATTTTTTCAAAATAGCATATTAAAATAAAGATTTTTTTCTCTCCCAACATAAAATAACAAGGTTGAAATTCAATTATCCAAGATTAGGTGGTAGAGACACTTTTTTTCCCATTCAAATTGAGCTCCTGTATAGTGTTAACACAAGTCATTCAAATCATATTGATTGGTTAGCACTTTATTTCTAAAGTAATGCTTTATTACTTAGCTTCTATATACTTTTTACATGAGGAACCCCTAAAAAATTAAAGTTAACACAACATTTCTCCCTTGCTTCTGCAATCATCAGCTTTGGGCCAATAAGGACCCAGCAAAATTCTGATGTTTAAACATTAAGCTGGGGAACAAAAGTGTTCATATGGGCATTATCTATTCCCTAGGTGTTGAAGGGACACTGGCAGTTATGCTCCCCCCACTAAAAAACTCATGGAGTTATGACGAGGTTTAGTTTTGATTGGAAGTCTGATGGTTAGCACTTTATCATTTAATAGCTATATAGCTGGTGCCAGTGTGAAGTTCTGAGATAACCACTTCAGAGATATCCACTTCCCACAGGAGACCAAATAGAAGGGTTCCCCCAAGATTTCTCCAGAAGGGTTAAGAAGACAGTATTCAGGAGTACAATCTTATACTGTAAAGTCAATAAAATGTATTGACTACTTGATTTAGTCAATCAACTAAACTACTTGATTTTTATATTAGACTCAGACTAAAATATCATTCACTGAAATTGAAAATGCATGCAAATCCTTGCAGAAAGGATTAAGTTTTTTTTTATATCTCCACTGGAATTTTAAAAGACTTATATACAGCATATCAAAACAAGT
This sequence comes from Cabassous unicinctus, assembly GCA_029593785.1. Lineage (NCBI taxonomy): Eukaryota > Metazoa > Chordata > Mammalia > Cingulata > Chlamyphoridae > Cabassous > Cabassous unicinctus. The sequence goes on along the minus strand of JAQZBX010014003.1, from coordinate 14,913 downwards.
CCTAAAAAAGACTTTAGGTTCATCAGAATTTTCATACCTAAACCTTTTCTAAAGTATAAAACACAGGGAGAAAAAGAAAATAATTATTTACTTTCTATATAATGCAAAATATGCACCTTTAGAATGAACTAATACAATATGAATGAACCTCAAAATAATTATGCTGAGAAATGGCACACCAAAAAAACCATATATTGAATGATTCCATTTTTATAAAATTCTAGAATATGCAAACTAATTTATTAGGAAAGGAAGGAGATGAGCGGCTGCCTAAGAACAGAGATATGGGGTGGGTAGGAAACTTTTGGGGATGATGAATGTTCATTATCTTGATTGTGGTAACGATTCCAAGGTTGTATGCATATGTCAAAACTTATCAAACTGCACACTTTGTTTTTGCGTACTTTAAATATGTGCAATTTACAGTATCTTAACTATACATCAATAAAGCCATTAAAAACATATGTACCTTTACCCTCCCTTAATATCCAAATCTTGGAAACAAAAGTTCAATAAAAACACTCAAGTGTGCTTCCAAGTAGGGTAGTTAACAATGTATTTTTCTTTCAAGGATGTGAACATATCTTCCACTAAACCAGAGGTTCTTAACCTTTTTTGTTCCACGGACCCCTTTGCCAGTCAGGTGAAAACCACGGACCCCTTCCTAAGTCCACACTATACTGTGTATTATTTAATCAATATATCACACCCGCACCAACACGCCCCCATAAGGATAACGTTTTTCTGAACTTCAATTCAAGCTCACAGACCCCTTGTTAAGAACCCCTGCACTAAACAAACAAACAAACAAACCACCTCTATCAGTGATCTTTAAATTCCCACAATCAGATATCCATTTCATTGACTGAAGGCTTGTCTTCTGTTAGAATGGAAACAGTCTTCAGAAAGGGTAACAGTGGGACTTTTCAGTACACTCTGAAAAGTGTGTAAAAGTGTGTAAAAGACCTTTTCAATTCTACCCAGTTCTCTTATCAGTGAGACTGGAGATGTTATTAAATCTCTTATACTCCTCTTCTGCAAAACGGGGGTAATAATAGCACTAGCCTCAGAGAGTTGTTGTGAGGATTAGAGATGGCATGTATTATGTAGATTCTCAAAAAAAGTAAAAGCAATGATTTACAGTGATACCATGATGGACAAAACACAACTGGTACTCCGAAGGCTCTTACAGAAAATAGGGTAACGGGGTAAAATAGGGTAAATAATAACAGATTAAACTATAAAAGGGAGAAAAATGCTAACAAAATTCTGCATAAACTGATAAGAGCAAGAGTCAGAAATGCCTTGCTACATCAGAGAGAATGAAAAAGAGTTAATGAAAAAATGTTAATGGAGCAAATGGGCGGGAAGAGAGATGAGGCGGAAGGGAAAGAGGTAGGGCATTCTAGGGAAAGAAAACTGTGTCCAAAGGCATGGCAGCACAGAAGAGAAAGATCTGTTTAAGAACCACCACTTTCACTCTTCAAAAGAGAACCAAAAGCAGACTACACTTGGGGACTTCATCAACAACTGTTCTGTTTTTTTTTTGTTTTTTGTTTTTTAAGGAGGGGAATTCACATGACCAGACTGGCATTTTAGAGTAAGAATTCTGGTGGCAGTGGATAGATGTAAAAGAAAAAACCAGATGACCAGTTTAGAGGCTGTTACAATAATGTGGGCAATGAGGGAAGGTATGCTTAAATATGTTAGCAGTAATAAGGATGAAGGGATTATTTAGAAGATATAATTGATAATATTTGGTGACTGACTGATTACTGGAGTTAAGAGAAAGTAAAGATGGAAGCAGATCTGGCTCAAGCCACTGAGCTCCTGCCTACCACCTGCCTACCCAGGTTCGGTTCCTGGTGCCTCCTGGAGAAGACAAGCAAGACAGTCAGCTGGCACAACGGGCAGGCACAGTGGCTGATGCAACAAGATGATGCAACAAGGAGACACAAACAGGAAAGACAATGAGAGATACAACAAAGCAGGGAACTGAGGTGGCTCAAGTGATTGAGTGCCTCTCTCCCACATGGGAGGTCCCAGGTTTGGTTCCCAGTGCCTTCTAAAGAGAAGATAAGCAGACACAGAGAGCACACAGCAAATGGACACAGAGAACAGACAACGAGCGCAAGCAACAGGGGGAGG